>JAQZBX010000373.1:0-114796 GCA_029593785.1 Cabassous unicinctus | reverse complement strand
CTTACATTACTATACATGTGTTTTCAATTACAATCAACTTGAAAACACTGCTTTCCCTAACGTTGTCTGAATGCTTTGAGTTCTATGATTTAGAAAACTAAAAATCAATATGTTTCATTGGCTGATTTGCAAGTGTATTCTTTTACAAACAGCTTCAAGACACTGGTTTCACCTAACTCTCTGTGAATGCAGTAGTTACTTCAAGATTGAAAGGTAAGTAAGCTTCTTGTTTATTTAGCTGCAATGCCTTTGGTTTCACTCACATGTGAACACACAGCTTTAACCTAAGGCTAAGCTAATGCAGTTATTTATTCACTTTAAAAAACTTAATAATATTTGTAATTTATTTCTTTCTATGCCTGTGTTTTCACTTAAAATCATCTTCAAAACACTGGTTTCCTGTAACATGCTATGAATCCAGCAGTTAATTAAACTTTGAAAGTAAAGTAAGATATGTGTTTGTTTGGATGCTATCCGTTTGCCTTAACTCATTATAAATGTACAAACACTGCTTTTACCTAATACTATGCTAAAACACTGGTTTCTTCAGTTTTCAAACCTGAGCAATATATTCATCATGTTAGCAGCTATGCACTTGTTTTCACTTCCAATGTATAACAAAGCACTGCTTTTACAATGCCAAAGCTGCCAGATCCTCCCTTTTGAAACCTAAGTAATATTCTTGTTTCTTACAATGCTATACATATTTTCAATTAGAATCAACTTAAAAACACTGATTTTCCCTAGCATTGGATGAATGCATTGAGTTCTTTGCTTTAGAAAACCAAAATGAAACTTGTTTCATTGGCTGATTTGCATGCATATTCATTTACAAACAACTTCAAGACACTGGATTCACCTAAATCTCTGTGAATGCAGTGGTTGCTTCAAGTTTGAAAGGTAAGTAAGATACTTGTGTCTTTGGCTGCTATGCCCTATGTCAACACACAGTTTTACCTAAGACTAAGCCATTGCAATGATTCCTTCACTTTACAAAACTAAATAAGTTTTGCCTTTTATTTACTGCTATGCCTGTGTTTTCACTTAAATTCATCTTCAAACCCTAATTTCCTGTTAGAGGCTGTAAATGCAATAGTGAATTCAGCATTGAAAGTGAAGTAAGATACTTGTTTTTTTTACTGCTATGTGCTGTTTTCACGCCTCATCAATGCCAAAGCACTGCTTTTTCATTATACTTTGTGAAAACATTGGTTTCTTCAATTTTTAATACTTAGCAATTTTCTCATTACCTTGGGACACATGCACTTGTTTACAATTACAACGAATGTCAAAACACAGCTTTTACAATGCCAAAGCTGTCAGTTCCTCACTTTTGAAACCCAAGTAAGTCTTTTCTTTCTTACAATGTGATTCCTGTGTTTTCAATTACAATCAAGTTGAAAACACAGCTTTTCGCTAACATTGGCTGAATTCATTGCATTCTTTGCTTTAGAAAACCAAAAATGAAACTTGTTTCTTTGGCTGATTTGCACGTGTTTTCATTTCCAAACAACTTCAAGACACTGCTTTCACCTAACTCTTTGTGAATGCAGTAGTTACTTCAAGTTTGAAAGGTATGTAAGATTCTTGTCTGTTTGGCTGCTATGTCCTTGCTTTCACTCACAAGTCCACACCAGACTTTACCAAAGGCTAAGCCAATGCAGTGGTTTCTCCACTTTACAAAAGTAAATAAGGTTTGTCTTTTATTTGCTGCTATGCCTGTGTTTTCACTTAAATTCATCTTCAAAACTCTGGTTTCCAATGACAGGCTGTGAATACAGCAGCAAATTCAATGTGAAAGTTAAGTAAGATACTTGTTTGCTTGGATGCTATGGGCTTTCTTTCACTCATTATCAATGTAAAAACACTGCTTTTACCGAATACCATGCCAAAACCCTTGTTTCTTCAGTTTTCAAAACCAAGCAATATACTCATTACATTGACAGCTATGCACTTGTTTTCACTTACAATGAATGACAAAACACTGATTTTACTATGCCCAAGCTGCCAGTTCTTCACTTTCAAAATGTAAGCATGATTCTTGTTTCTTACAATAGTATACATGTGCTTTCAATTACAATCATTTTGAAAACACTGGTTTTCCCTAACGTTGGCTGAATGCATTGAGTTCTTTGCTTTTGAAAACCAAAAAAGAAACTTGTTTCTTTTGCTGATTTGCATGTGTATTCATTTACAAAGAACTTCAAGACACTGGTTTCACCTAACTCTCTGTGAATTCTGAAGATACTTCCACGTTTATAGGTATGTAATATTCTTTTTTGTTTGCTGCTAGGCAGTTGCTTTCCTTCACATGGCAACACAAAGCTTTTACCTGAGGATAAGGCTATGCAGTAGGTTCTTCACTTTACAAAGCTAAATATGATTTGTTTTTTATTTGCTTCTATGCCTGTGTTTTCGCTGAAATTCATCTTCAAAACACTGGTAGACTGTAACAGGCTGTGAATGCAGCAGTTAATTCGACTTTGAAAGTTAAGTAAGATACTTGTTGGTTTCGCTGTTCTGCGCTTTCTTTCACACTTTATCAATTAAAAAACAGTGCTTTTCCCTTATACCAGGGCAAAATGCTGGTTTCTTCAATTTTCAAAACTAAGCAATATACTCATTATATTGCAGCTATTCACTGGTTTTCACTTACAATGAATGTCAAAACACTTCTTTTACTATACCAAAACTGCCGGTTCCTCACTTTTGAAATCACGGTAAGATTCTTGTTTCTTACAATGCTTAATGTGTGTTTTCAATTACAATCAACTTGAAAACACTGCTTTTCCCTAATGTTGGTAGAAAACATTGAGTTCTTTCCTTTGGAAAACCAAAAAAGAAAGTTGTTTCATTGCCAGATTAGGATGTGTATTCATTTACAAAGTACTTCAAGACACTGGGTTCACCTAACTCTCTGTGAAGGCAGTAGTTACTTCAAGTTTGAATGGTACATAAGATTCTTGTTTGGCTGCTATGCCCTTGTTTTCACTCACATGTCAACTTCACCCAGTTTTTCCATAAGGCTAAGCCAATGCAGTGGATTCTTCACTTCACAAAACTAAGTAGGATTTGTCTAATATTTGCTGCTATGCCTGTGTTTTCACTTAAAATCATCCTCAAAACTCTGGTTTCCCATAACAGGCTGTGAATATACGAGATAATTCAACGTTGAAAGTTAAGTAAATACTTGTTGCTTTAGCTGCTTTGCACATGTTTTCCCTCATTATCAATGTAAAATCTCTGCTTTTACCTAATGTTATGCCAAAACACAGCTTTCTTCAGTTTTCAAAACTAAACATTATAGTCACTACATTGACAACTATGCAATTTTTCTCATTTGCAATGAAAGTGCAAACACTACTTTACTATGCCAAAGCTGCCTGTTCCTCCCTTTGGAAATCTAAGGAATTTTCTTGTTTCTTACAAAGCTATACACCTGTTTACAATTACAATCAACTTGAAAACACTGCCTTCCCTAACGTTGGCTGAATGCATTGAGTTCTTTTCTAGAAAAACCAAAAAGAAACTTGATTCATTGGCTGATTTGCATGTGTATTCTTTTACAACAACTTCAAGACACTGGTTTCACCTATCTCTCTGAGATTGCAATAGTTACTTCAAGTTTTAAATGTAAGTAAAATTATTCTTTGGCTGCTATGTCCTTGCTTTCACTCACAGTTCAACACACAGTTTTAACAAAGGCTAAGCCAATGCAGTGGTTTATTCTGTTTACAAAACTAAATAAATTTGTTATTTATTTGCTGTTAGGCCGGTGTTTTCACTTAAATTCATCTTCAAAACACTGGTTTCCCCTAAGAGGCTGTGAATGCAGCAGTTAATTCAACATTGAAAATTAAGTAGGATATTTGTTTGATGGCTTCTTTGTGCTTGCTTTCAATCACTATAATTGTAAAAACACTGCATTTACCCAATACTATGCCAAAATACTGGTTTCTTTAGTTTTCAAAACAAAGCAATATTCTCATTACATTGGTATCTATGCAATTTTTCTTACTTACAATGAATGTCAAAACACAGCTTTTATTATGCCAAAGCTGCCGGCTCCTCACACTCAGAATCTAAGTAACATTCTTGTTTCTTGCAATGCTATACATGTGTTTTAAATTACAATCAACTTGGAAACACAGCTTTTCCTGAACGTTGGCTGAATGCATTGAGACTTTGCTTTAGAAAATAAAAAACGAAACCTATTTCATTGACGGATTTGTATGTGCATTCATTTACAGGCAAATTCAAGACACTGGTTTCACATAACTTTCTGTGAATGCAGTAGTTATTTCAAGTTTGAATGTTAAGTAAGATTCTCGTTTGTTGGCCTGCTAGTCCCTTGCTTTCACTCACATGTCAAAACACAGCTTTTGCCTCAGGCTAAGCCAATGAAGAGGTGTTTTCACTTTACAAAACTAAATAAGATTTGTCTTTTATTTGCTGCTTTGCATGTGTTTTTACTTATTTTCATCTTCAAAACACTGGACCCCTTTAACTGGCTGTGAATGCAGCAGTTAATTCAACATTGAATGTTAAGTAAGAAACTTCTTTGTTTGGCTGCTATGCGCTTGCTTTCACTCATTATAAATGTAAAAACAGTGCTTTTACTTAATACTATGCCAAAACACTGGTTTCTTCAGTTTTCAAAACTAAACAATATACTCATTACATTGGCAGCTATGCACTTTTTTTCACTTACAATGAATGTAAAAACACTGCTTTTTCTATGGCAATGCTGCCTATTCTGCTCTTTTGTAATCTAAGTGAGATTCTTGTTTATTACAATGCTATACTTGTGGTTTCAATTACAATCAACTTGAAAACACTGCTTTTCCCTAACTTTGGCTGAGTGCTTTGCATGATTTGCTTTAGAAAACCAAAAAAGGAACTTGTTTCATTGGCTGATTTCATTATGTATTCATTTACAAACAACTTCAAACACAGGTTTCACCCATCTTTCTGTGAATGCAGTAGTTACTTCAAGTTTCAAAGATAAGTAGTTTATTGTTTGTTTGGCTGCTATGCCCTTGCTTTCTCTCATGTCAACACACAGCATTTACCTAAGGCTAAGCCATTGTAGTGGTTTCTTCACTTTAAAAAACTAGATAAGATTTATCTTTTATTTGCTGCTATGCCTGGGTTTTCACTTAAATACTTCCTTAAAACACTGGTTTCCCTTAAAAGGCTGTGAATGCAGCAGTTAATTAAACTTTGAAAGTTAAGTAAAATACTTGCTTTTTGGCTTCAAGGCGCCTGTTTACACTCACTATCAATGTAAAAACAGGGCTTTTATCTAATACTATGCCATAACATTTGTTTCATCAGTTTTCAAAATTAAGCAATATAATCATTACATTGGCAGCTATGCACTTGTTCTCATTTACAATGAATATCAAAACACTGCTATTACTATGCCAAAGCTGCTGATTCCTCACTTTGTAAATCTACGTAAGATTCTTGTTTCTTACAATGCTATACATGTGTTTCAATTACATTCAACTTGAAAACACTGCTTTTCCCTATACTTGGCTGTATGCATTGAGTTCTTTACTTTAGGAAACCAAAAAAGAAACTTGTTTCTTTGGCTGATGTGCATGTGTATTCATTAACAAACAACTTCAAAACACTGGTTTCACCTAACTCTCTGTGAATGCAGTAGTTACTTCAAGTTTGAAAAGTAATTAAGATTGTTGTTTGTTTGGAATTTATGTCCTTGCTTTCACTCACATGTCAACACACAGCTGTTTCTAAGGCTAAGCCAATGCAGGGGTTTCTTCACTTTGCAAAACTAAATAAGATTTGTCTTCTCTTTGCTGCTATGCCTGTGTTTTCACTTAAATTCATCTTTTAAACACTGGGTTCCCATAACAGACGGCGAATGCAGCAGTTAATTACACTTTGAAAGATAAGTAAGATACTTGTTTGTTTGGTTGCTTTGTGCTTGCTTTCACTCATTATCAGTGTAAAAACTCTGCTTTTTCTGAATACTATGACAAAACACTGCTTTCTTCAGTTTTCAAAACTAAGAAGTATACTCATTACATTGGCAGCAATGCAATTGTTTTCACTTACAATGAATGTCAAAATACTGCTTTTACTATGTCAAACCTGCCGATTCCTCAATTTGAAAATCTAAGTAAGTTTCTTGTTTCTTACAATGGCACACATGTGTTTTCAATTGCAATCAACTTGAAAACACTGCTTTTCTCTAACGTTGGCTGAATTCATTGAGTTCTTTGCTTTAGAAAACCAAAAAACAAGCTTGATTCATTTACAAACAACTTCAAGACACTGGTTTCAACTATCTCTGTGTGAATGAAGAATTTACTACAAGTTTGAAAGTAAGTAAGCCTCTTGTTTGTTTGGCTGCTATGCCCTTGCTTTCACTCACATGTCAACACACAGCTTTTGCCGAAAGCTAAGCTAAGGCAGTTCATTCTTCACTTTACAAAACTAAAGAAAATTTGTCTTTTATTTGCTGCTATGCCTGTGTTTTCTCTTATACTCATCTTAAAACACTGGTTCCCATATCAGGCTGTGAATGCAGGAGTTAATTCAACTTTGAAATTTAAGTAAGATACTTGTTTGTTTGGATGCTATGCACTTTCTTTCACTCATTAATAATGTAAAATCCTGCTTTTCCTAATACTACACCAAAACACTGGTTTCTTCAGTTTTCAAAACAAAGCAATATACACATTACATTGGCAGATATGCACTTGTCTTCACTTACAAGGAATGTCACAGAGGTTCTTTTGCTATGCTAAAGCTGCCGGATCCTCACTGTCGAAATCTAAGCAAGATTCTTGTTTCTTACAATGCTGTACATGTGTTTTCAATTACAATCAACTTGTAAACACTGCTTTTCCCTAATGTTGGCTGAATGGATTGAGTTCTTTGCATTAGAAAACCTAAAAAGAAACTTGTTTCATTGGCTGATTTGCATGTGTATTCACATACAATCCCCTTCAAGACACTGGTTTCACCTAACACTCTGTGAATACAGTAGTTAATTCAAGTTTGAAATGTAAATAAGGTTCTTATTTGTTTGGGCTCTATGCGCTTGCTTTCACTCATTATCAAGGTAAGAACAGTGCTTTTACCTAATACTCAGCAAAAAAATCTGGTTTCTTCAGTTTTAAAAAATAAGGAATATACTCATTACATTGGAAACTATGCACTTGTTCTTGCTTACAATGAATGTCAAAAAAATGCTATTGCTATGCAAAACATGCCGGTTCTGCACTTTCAAAATCTAAATAAGATTCTTGTATCTTACAATGCTATACATGAGTTTTCAATTACAGTCACCTAGAAGACACTGCTTTTCCCTAATATTGGCTGAATGCATTGAGTTCTTTGCTTTAGAAAACCAAAAAGGTAACTTGTTTCAATGGCTGATTTCCATTTGTATTTTTTTACAAACAACTTCAAGACACTGGTTTGACCTAACACTCTGTGAATGCAGTAGTTACTCCAAGTTTGAAAATTAAGGAAGATTCTTTTTTTTTGGCTGCTATGCTCTTGCTTTCACTCACATGTCCACCCACAGATTTTCCCTAAGTCTAAGCCAATGCAGTGGTTCCTTCACTTTCCAAAACTAAATAAGATTTGTCTTTTATTTGCTGCTATGCCTGTGTTTTCACTTCAATTCATCTTCAAAACCTTTGTGTTCCCTAACAGGCTGTGAATGCAGCAGTTAACTCAACTTTGAAAATTATGTAAGATACTTGTTTGATTGGCTGCTATACGCTTGCTTTCACTCATTATTAATGTAAAAACCCTGCTTTTACCTAATATTATGCCACAACACTAGTTTCTTCAGTTTTCAAAATTTGGCCATATACTCCTTACATTTGGAGCAATTAACTTTTATTCACTTACAACAAATGGCCAGCCACCCCTATTATTCTGAAAGAGTTGCCATTCCCCATTTTTGAATCCTAATTAAGATTCTTGTTTCTTACACTGCTTAGCATGTTTTTACAATTATAATAAACTTGAAAACACTGCTTTTCCCTAACGTTGGCTGAATGCATTGAGTTCTTTGTTTTAGAAAACCAAAAAAAGAAACTTGTTTCTTTGACTGAATTGCATGTGTATTCTTTACAAACAACATAAAGACAATGGTTTCTCCTAACACTCTGTGAATGCAGTAGTTACTTCAAGTTTGAAAGGTGGTAAGATTTTTGTTTGTTTAGGTGCTATGCCCTTGCTTTCACTCACATGTCAACTCACAGCTTTTACCTAAGGCTAAGCCAATGCAGTGGTTTCTTCACTTTACAAAACTGAATAATATTTGTCTTTCATTTGTTGCTATGTCCGTGTTTTCACTTAAATTCATCTTCTAAACTCTGGTTTCCTCTAAAAGGCTGTGAATACAGTGTTATTTCAACTTTGAAAGTTAAGTAAGATACTTGTTTTTTGGCTGCTGTTCGCATGATTTCACTCATTATCAATGTAAAAAATCTTCTATTGCCTAATACTAAACCAAAACACTGTTTTCTTCAGTTTTCAAAACTAAGCAATATACTCCCTACATTGGGAGCTATTCTTTTTTTTTTTTCACTTACAACGAATGACCAATCCCTTATTTTACTTTGCAAATGCTGCCAGTTCCTCACATTTGAAACATAAGCAAGATTTTGTTTCTTACACTGCTAAGCATGCGTTTTCAATTTCAATCAACTTGAAAACAACGATTTTCCCTATGGTTGGCTGAGTGCATTGAGTTCTTTGCTTTAGAAAACCAAAAAGAAACTTGTTTCATTGGCTGATTTGCATGTGTATTCATTTAAAAAAAACTACAAGACACTGGTTTCCCCTATCTCTCTGGAATGCAGTAGTGACTTCAAGTTTGAAAGGTAAGTAAATTCTTGTTTGCTTCTTTGCTGTGCACTTGCTTTCACTCGCATGTCAACACACAGCTTTTACAACAGGCTAAGCCAATGCAGTGGTTTCTTCACTTTAAAAAATTAAATTAGACTTGTATTTTATTTCCTCCTATGCAAGTGTTTTAACTTAAATTCATCTTCAAAACACTGGTTTCCCCGAACAGCCTGTGAATGCAGCAGTTAACTCAACCTTAAAAGGTAAGTAATATATTTGTTTGTTTGGCTGGTATGCACTTGTTACACTCACTTTTACCGAATACTATGAGAAAACACTGGTTTCTTCAGTTTTCAAAACGAAGCAATATATTCATTTCATTGGCAGCTATGCTCTTGTACTCACTTACAATGAAAGTCAAAACACTGCTTTTAATATGCCAAAGCTGCCAGTTCCTAAAATAAGAAATCTTAGTAAGATTCTTGTTTCTTACAATGCTATACATGGATTTTCAATTAGAATCAACATGAAAACACTGCTTTTCCCTAATTTTGGCTAAATGCATTGAGTTCTTTGCTTTGGAAAACAAAAAAAGCTTGTTTCATTGGCTGATATGCATGTGTATTCATTTACAAACAACTTCAAAACACTGGTTTCACCTAATTCTCTGTGAATCCAGTAATGACTTCAAGATTGAAAGGGACGTAAGATTCTTGTTCATTTGGCTGGTATGCGCTTCCTTTCACTCACATATCAACATGCAGCATTTAACTAAGGCTAAGCCAATGCAGTGGTTTCTTCACTGTACAAAACGAAATAAGATTTGTCTTTTATTTGCTGCTATGCCTGTGTTTTCACTTAAATTCATCTTCAAAATCTTGGTTTCCCAAAACAGGCAGTGAATGCAGAAGTTAATTAAACTTTGAAAGTTAAGTAAGATATGTGTTTATTTGGCTGCTGTGTGCTTTGTTTCACTCATTATCAATGTAAAAACACTGCTTTTCCTCCTAATATGCCAAAACACTTGTATCTTCAGTTTTCAAAACTAAGCAATATACTTGTTACATTGGCAGCTATGCACATGTTCTCACTTACTATGAATATCAAAACACTGCTCTCACTATGCCAAAGCTGCCGGGACCTCACTTTGGAAATCTAAGTAAGATTCTTGTGTCTTACAATGCTATACGTGTTTTTCAGTTACAATCAACTTGAAAACACTGCTTCTCCCTTATGTTGGCTGAATGCATTGAGTTCTTTGCTTTAGAAAATAAAAAAGAAACTTCTTTCATAGGCTGATTAGCATATGTATTTATTTACAAACAACATCAAGACATTGGCTTCCCCTAACTCTCTGTGAATGCAGCAGTTACTTCAAGTTTGAAATGTAAGTAAGATTCTTGTTTGTTTGGCAGCTATGTCCTTGCTTTCACACAGATGTCAACACACAGATTTTACCTAAGACTAAGCCAATGCAGTGGTTTCTTCACTTTACAAAACTAAATAAAATTTGTCTTTTATTTTTTACTATGCTTGTGTTTTCACTTAAATTCATCTTAAATACACTGGTTTCCTGTAAAAAGGCTATGAATTCTGCAGGTAATTCAATTTTGAAAGGTAAGTAAGACCATTGTTTGTATTGCTTCTCCTCGATTGCTTTCAATAATTCCAATGGAAAAACACTGCTTTTACCTAATACTATGCCAAAATACTGGTTTCTTCAGTTTTCCAAAGTAAGCAAGATACATATTACATTGGCAGCTATGCACTTGTTTTCGCTTACAATGAAAGTCAAAACCCTGCTTTTACTATGTAAAACATGCCGGGTCCTCAAATTCAAAATCTAAGTAAGATTCTTGTTTCTTAAATTCTATATATGTGTTTTCAAATACAATCAACTTGAAACCCTGCTTTTCCTTAAACTTGGCTAAATTCATTGAATACATTGCTTTAGAAAACCAAAAAGAAACTTGTTTCCTTGGCTGATTTGCATGTGTATTCATTTGCAAATAACTTCAACACACTGGTTTCACCTAACTGTTTGGGAATGCCATAGTTATTTCAAGTTTGAAGGGTAAGAAAGACTCTTGATTTTTGGATGCTATTCCCTTGCTTTCACTCACATGTCAACATAGAGGTTTTACCTAAGGCTAAGTCAAAGCAGTTGTTTCTTCACTTTACAATACTAAAAGAGATTTGTCTTTTATTTGCTGCTATGCGTGTGTTTTCACTTAAATTTATCTTCAAAACACTGGTTTCCTCTTACAGGCTGTGAATGCAGCAGTTTATTCAAATTTGAAAGTTAGGTAAGATACTTGTTAGTTTGGATGCTATGTGCTTGCTTTCAGTAATTATCAATGTAAAAACCCTGCTTTTACATAATAGTGTATGAAAACACTGGATTCTTCAGTTTCCAAACCTAAGCAATATTCTCCTTACATTGGCAGCTATGCACTTCTTCTTACTTGCAATGAAGGCTAAGCCAATGCACTGGATTCTTCACTTTGCATTACTAAATAAGTTTTGTTTTTTATTTGCTACTATTCCTATGTTTTCACTGAAATTCATCTTTAAAACACTGGTTTCCCATAACAGATTGTGAATGCAGCATATAATTCAACTTTGAAACTTAAGTAAGACACTTGTTTGTTTGGACGCTATGCACTTGCTTTCACTCATTATCAATGTAAAAACAATGATTTTACCTAATACCCTGCCAACATGGGTTTCCTCAGTTTTCAAAACTGAGCAATATCCTCACTACATTCTCAGCTATGCACTTGTTCTCACTTACAATGGATGTCAAAAAACGGCTTTTACTATGACAAGGCTGCCAGTTACTTAATTTGGAAATCTAAGTAAGATTCTTGTTTCTTACAATGCTATACATGTGTTTTCAATTACACTCAACTTGAAAACACTGCTTTTCCCTATCGTTGGCTGAAAGCATTGAGTTCTTTGCTTTTGAAAACCAAAAAAGTACCTTGTTTAATTGGCTGATTTGCATGTGTATTCATTTACAAAAAACTTCAAACACTGGTTTCACCGTTCTCTGTGTGAATGCAGGGGCTAATTAAAGTTTGAAACATAGGTAACATTCTTGTTTGTTTGGCTGCTATGCCCTTGCTTTCACTAACATATCCACATGCAGCATTTTCCTAAGGCTAATACAATGCAGTGGTTTCTTCATTTTACAAAACTAAATAATATTTGTGTTTTATTTGCTGCCATGTCTATGTTTTCACTTAAATTTATCTTCAAAATACTGGTTTCCCCTAACAAGCTGTGAATGCAGCCATTAATTCAGCTTTGTAATTTAATTAAGATACTTTCTTGTTTGGCTTCAAAGCAATTTCTTTCACTCACTATCAATGTAAAAACACTGCATTTACTTAATATTATGCCAAAACACTGGTTTCTTCAGTTTTCAAACCTAAGCAATACACTCATTACCTTTGCAGCTATGCACTTGTTTTCACTTACAATGAATGTCAAAACACTGCTTTTACAATGCCAATGCAACCGGTTCCTCAATTTGGAAATCTAAGAAAGATTCTTGTTTCTTACAATGCTGTACATGTGTTTTCAATTACATTCAACTTGAAAACACTGCTTTTACCTAACGTTGGCTGAATGCATTGAGCTCTTTGCTTTAGAAATCCAAAAAACAAACGTGTTTCATTGGCTGATTTGCATGTGTATTTATTTACAAACAGATTCAGGACACTGGTTTCACCTAACACTCTGTGAACGCAGTAGTTACTTCAAGTTTGAAAGGTAAGTAAGATTCTTATTTGGCTGGTATGCCCTTGCTTTCTCTCACATATCAATGCACAGCTTTTATCTAAGTCTAAGCCAAAGCATTGGCTTCTTCACTTTAAAAAACTAAGTAAGTTTTGTCTTTTAATTGCTGCTATACCGGTGATTTCATTTAAATTCACCTTCATAACCCTGGTTTTCGGTAAAAGGCTGTGAATGCAGCAGTTAATTCAACTTTGAAAGTTAAGTTAGATACTTGTTCGTTTTGCAATTATTCACTTGCTTTCACTCATTATCAATGAAAAAACAGTGCTTTTACCTAATATTATGCCAAAACACCGGTCTCTTCAGTTTCCAAACCTAATCATTATACTCATTACGTTGGCAACTATGCACTTGTTTTCACTTACAATGAATATCAAAACAATCCTTTTACTATGCCAAAGCTGCCGGTTCCTCACTTTCGAAATCTAAGTAAGTTTCTTGTTTCTAACAATGCTATACATGTGTTTTCAATTAAAATCAACTTGAAAACACTGCTTTTCCCTAACATTGGCTGAATGCATTGTGTTCTTTGCTTTTGAAAACAAAAAGACACTTTTTTCATTGGCTGATTTGCAAGTGTATTCATTTACAAACAACTTCAAGACATTGGTTTCACCTAACTCTCTGTTAATGCAGTAGTTGCTTAAAGTTTGAAAGGTAAGTAAGATTCTTGTTTGCTTGCATGCTATGTCCTTGCTTTCCCTCACATGTCAACATACAGCTTTGGCCTATGGTTAAAGCAAAGCAGTAGCTTCTTAACTTTACAAACCTAAATAAGATTTGTCTTTTATTTGTTGCTATGTCATTGTTTTCACAGAAATTCATCTTTGAAATACTTGTTTACCGTAACAGGCTCAGAATGAAGCAGTTAATTCAACTTTGAATGTTATGTTTGATACTTCTGTGTTTGGCTGCTATGCACTTGCTTTCACTCATTATCAATGTAAAAACACTGCTTTAACTAATACAATGCCAAAACACTGGTCTTCAGTTTTGAAAACTTAGCAATATACCCATTACATTGGCAGCTATGCACTTGTTTTCACTTCCAATGAATGTCAAAAAAAATGCTTTTACTATGCCAAAGCTACCGGTTCCTCACTTTGTAAATCTAAGTAATATTCATGTTTATTACAATGCTATACATGTGTTTTCAATTACAATCAACTTGAAAACCCTGCTTTATCCTAATATTGGCTGAATGCACTGAGTTCTTTGCTTTAGAAAACAAAAAAAGAAAATTGTTTCATTGGCTTATTTGCATGTGTATTCATTCACAATCAACTTCAAGACACTGGTTTCACCTAACTCTCTTTGAATGCAGTAGTTATTTCATGTTTGATAGGTTAGTAAGTTTCTTGTTTTTCTGGATGCTATGCCCTTGCTTTCACTCACATTACACACAGTTTTTACCTAAGCTAAGCCAATGCAGTGGTTTCTCCACTTTACAAAACTAAATATGATTTGTCTTTTACTTACTGCTAGGCCTGTGTTTTCATATAATTCATCTTCAAAACACTGGTTTACCCTAAAAGGCTATGAATGCAGCCGTTAATTCAACTTTGAAAGTTAAGTAAGTTACTTCTTTGTTTGGCTGCTATATGCTTGATTTCACTCATTATTCATGTAAACCGTGCTTTTCCTAATACTATGCCAAAAAATGGTTTCTTCAGTCTTCAAAACTAAGCAATATACTACTTCCATTGGCAGCTATATACTTTTTTTCACGTACAATTAATCACCAACCACTCCGTTTATTCTGCAAATCTTGCCAGATACTCATTTTGAAACCTAAGTCAGACTCTTGTTTCTTACACTGCTAAGCATCTGCTTTCAATTACAATCAACTTGAAAATACTGCTTTTCCCTAACGTTGGCTGAATGCATTGAGTACTTTGCATTAGAAAACCAAAAAGAAACTTGTCTCATTCATTGATTTGCAAGTTTATTCATTTACAAACAATTCAAGACAATGGTTTCACCTATCTCTCTGTGAATGCAGTGGTGACTTCAATTTTGAAAGTTAAGTAAGATTCTAATTTCTTTGCCTGTTGTGCCCTTGCTTTCACTCACATGTCAACACATATCTTTTACTTCAGGCTAAGCCAGTGCAGGGGATTATTCACTTTACAACACTAAATAAGATTTGTCTTTTATTTGCTGCTATGCCTTGTGTTTTCACTTGAATTTATTTTCAAAATTCTGGTTTCCCATAGCAAACTATGAATACAGCATTTAATTCAACTTTGAAAGTTAGGTAAGATACTTGTTTATTTGGCTGTTATTTGCTGTTTTTCACTCACTAGCAATGTAAAAACCCTGCTTTTGCCTTATTCTTGACAAAACACTGGTTCTTCTCCGTTCAAAATTAAGCAATTTCCTCATTATACTGACAGCTATGCACTTGTCCTCACTTACAATGAATGTCAAAACACTGCTTTTAGTATGCCAAAGCTCCCGGTTCCTCAGTTTCTAAATATAAGTAAGATTCTTGTTTCTTACAATGTTATACACGTGTTTTCAATTACAATCAATTGGAAAGCACTGCTTTTCCCTAACTTTGGTTGAATGCATTGAATTCTTTGCTTTAGAAACCCAAAAAAGAAACATGTTTCATTGGCTGAATTGTATGTGTATTCATTTACAAAGAACTTCAAGACACTGGTTTCACCTATCTCTCTGTGAATGCAGTAGTTACTTTAAGTTTGAAAGGTAAGTAAGATTCTTGTTTGTTTGGCTTCTATTTCTTTGCTTTCACTCACATGTCAACACACAGCTTTTACCTAAGGATTATCCGATGGAGTGATTTCTTCACTTTAAAATCTATGTAAGATTTGTCTTTTATTTGCTGCTATGCTTTTGTTTCCACTTATTTTCATTTTCAAAACACTTGTTTCCCCTTACAGGCTGTGAATGCAGCAGTTAATTCATCTTTGAAAGTTAAGTAAGTACTTGTTTGTTGGCTGCTTTGTGCTTGCTTTCACTCACTATCAATGTAAAAACCCTGCTTTTAATTAATAGTATGCGAAAACACTGGTTTCTTCAGTTTTCAAAACTAAGCAATATACACCTTACTTTGGCAGTTATTCACTTTTTTTCACTTACAAGGAATGATGCACCACTCCTTTTAATCTGCCAAAGTTGCCAGTTCCTCATTTTGGAAACTTGAGTAAGATTCTTGTTTCTTACACTGTCAAGCATTTGTTTTCAATTACAATCAACTTGAAAACACTGCTTTTCCCTTACCTCGGCTGAATGCATTGAGCTCTTTGTTTTAGAAAACAAAAAAAGGAACTTGTTTCATTGCCTGAATTGCATGTGTATTCATTTACAAACAACTTCAAGACACTGGGTTCACCTAGCTCCCTGTGTATGCAGTAGTTACTTCAAGTATGAAAGGTAAGTAAGAATCTGGTTTGTTCGGGTGCTAGGCCCTTGCTTTCCTCACATGTTAAAACACAGCTTTTACCTAAGGTTAATCCAATGCAGTGGATTCTTCACTTTACAAAACTAAATAAGATTTGTCTTTTATTTGCTGCTATGCTGTGTGTTTTTACTTACATTCATCTTCAAAACACTGGTTTCCTGTAACAGCCTGTGAATGCAGCAGTTAATTCAACTTTAAAAGTTAAGTAAGATACGTTTTTGTTTGGCTGCTATGCGCTTGCTTCCACTCATTATCAATGTAAAAACAGTACTTTTACCTAATACTATGCCAAAACACCGGTTTCTTTAGTTTCCAAAACTAAGCAATGTTCTCATTACCTTGGCAGCTATGCAAATGTTTTCACTTAAAATGAATGTCATAACACGGCTTTTACTATGCCAAAGCTGCCGGTTCCTCCAGTTCTAAATCTAAGTAAGATTCTTGTTTCTTACAATGCTATACATGTGTTTTCAATTAAAATCAACTTGAAAACACTGAATTTCCCTAACATTGGCTGAATTCATCGGGTTCTTTACTTTATAAAACCAAAAAAGAAACTTGTTTCTTTGGCTGATTTGCATGTTTATTCATTTACAAACAACGTCAAGACACTGGTTTTGCCCAGCTCTCTGTAAATGCAGTAGTATCTTTAAGTTTGAAAGGTAAGTAAGATTCTTGTTTGCTTGGCTGCTATGCCCTTGCTTTCACTCACATGTCAAACTCCTCTTTTGCCTCAGCCTAAGCCAATGCAATGGTTTCTTTGCTTTACAAAACTAAATAAGATTTGTCTATTTCTTGCTGCTGTGCCTGTGTTTTCACTGAAATTCATCTTTAAAACACTTGTTTTCCATAACAAGATCTGAGGGCAGCAGTTTATTCAACTTTGAAAGTTAAGTAAGATACTTACTGGTTTGCCTGCTATGCGCTTGCTTTTGCTCCTTATCAATATAAAGCACGGCTTTTACCTAGTAGTATGCCAAAACACTGATTCTTTCATTTTTAAAACTTAGCAATATACTCATTACATTGACAGCTGTGCACTTGTTTTATTTACAATGAATATCATAACACTGCTTTTACTATGCCAAACCTGCCGTTTCCACACTTTTGAAATCTAATAAAGATTCTTGATTCTAACAATGCAGTGATTTCTTCACTATACAAAACCAAATAAGATTTGTCATTTGTTTGTTGCTTTGCCTGCGTTTTTACTGAAATTCATTTTCAAACACTGGTTTCCCCTAAGAGACTGGGGATGCAGCAGTAAATTTAACTTTGAAAGTTAAGAAAGATACTTGATATTTTGGCTGCTATGTGCCTGCTTTCACTCATTATCAAAGTAAAAAATCTGAGTTAACATAATACTATGCCAAAACACTGGTTTTTTTAATTTTCAAAACAAAGCAATATACTCATTACTTTGGCAGATATTCACTTGTTCTTGCTTTCAGTGAATGTCCAAACACTGCTTTTCCTCTGCAAAAGCTGCCGGTTCCTGACTTTGGAAACATAAGTAAGATTCTTGTTTCTTACAATGATATTCATGTGTTTTCAATTACAATCAACTTGAAAACACTGCTTTTCCCTAACATTGGCTGAATGCATTGAGTTCTCTGCTTTAGAAAACCAAAAAAGAAACTTAGTTTATTGGCTGATATGCATGTGTATTAATTTACAAACAATTTCAAGACACCGTATTCACATAAATCTCTGTAAATGCAGTAGTTACTTGAGGTTTGAAAGGTAAGAAAGATTCTTGTTTGTTTGCTTGCTATGCCCCTGCTTTCACTCACATGTGAACACGCACCTTTTAACTAAGGCTAAGCAATTCAGTGGTTTTTCACTTTTCAAAACTAAATAAGATTTGTTTTTTTGGTTCCTTCTATGCCTGTGTTTTCTCTGAAATTCATCTTGAAAACACTGGTTTCCCGTAACAGGCTGTGAAAGTAGCATTTAATTCAATTTCGAAAGTTAAGTAAGATACTTGTTTGTTTGGCTGCTATGAGTTTGCTTTCACTCATTATCAATGTGAAAACCCTGCTTTATGTAATACTAGGCCCAAACACTGGTTTCTCCAGTTTTCAAACTAAGCAATATACTCATTACATTGCAGCTATGCCATTGTTCTCACTTACAATGAATGTCAAAACACGGCTTTTGCTATACCAAAGCTGCCGGTTCAACACTTTCAAAATCTATGAAAGATTCTTGTTTCTTACAATGCTATAGATGTGTTTTCAATTACAATCAACTTGAAAACTCTGCTTTTCCCTAACTTTGGCTGAATGCATTGAGGTCTTTGCTTTAGGAAACCAAAAAAGAAACTTGCTTCATTGGCTGATTTGCATGTGTATTCATTTACAAACAGCTTCAAGACACTGGTTTCACCCAGCCCTCTGTGAATGTAGGAGTTACTTCAAGTTTGAAAGGTAAGTAAGGTTCTTGTTTGTTTGGCTGTTATGCTCTTGCTTTCACTCATATGTCAAAATAAGTTTTTACCAAGGGCTAAGCCAATGCAGTTGTTTCTTCTCTTTAGAAACTAAATAATATTTCTCTTTTATTTGCTGCTATTCTTGTGTTTTCATTTAAATTCATCTTCAAAGTACTGGTTTCCAAACCGGCTGTGAATGCATCAGCTAATTCAACTTTGAAAGTTGAGTAAGTTACTCGTTTGTTTGGCTGCTATGCAGTTGCTTTCATTCATTATCAATGTAAAAGCAGTGCTTATACCTAATGCTAGGCTAAAACACTGGTTTGTTCAGTTTTCAAAACGAAGCAATATACTCATTAAATTGGAAACTATGAACTTGTTTTCACTTACAATGAATATCCAAACACAGATTTTACTATGCCAAATCTGCCGGTTTCACACTTTCAAAATCTAAGGAAGGTTCTTGTTTCTTACAATACTATACATGTGTTTTAAATTGCAATCAACTTGAAAACACTGCTTTTCCCTAACTTTGCTGAAATCATTGAGTTTCTTGCTTTAGAAAACCAGAAAAGAAACGTTTCTTTCGCTGATTTGCATGTGAATTCATTTGCAAACATCTTCAAGATACTTGTTTCACCTAACTCTCTGTGAATGCGGTAGATACTTCAAGTTTGAAAGGTATGTAGGGATATTGTTTGTTTGGCTGCTATGCCCTTGCTTTCACTCACATGTCAACACACATCTTTTACCTAAGGCTAAGCCAATGCAGTGCTTTCTTCACTTTACAATACTAAATAATGTTTGTCTTTCATTTGCTGCTATGCCTGTGTTTGCAATTAAAGTCATCTTCAAAACACTAATCTACCCTAACAGGCTGTGAAGTCAGCTGTTAAATCAACTTTGACAGTTAAGTAAGATTATTGTTTGTGTGTCTTCTATGTGCTTGCCTTCACTCAATTTAAATAAAAAAACACTGCTTTTACCCAATACTATGCCAAAACACTGGTTTCTTCAGTTTTCAAATCTAAGCAATATACTCATTACATTGACAGCTATGCACTTATTTCACTTACAATGAATGTCAAAAGACTGCTTTTACTTTACCAAAGATGCCGATTCCTCACTTTCAAAATCTAAGTAAGATTCTTGTTTCTTACAAATCTATAGATGTGTTTTCAATTACAATCAACTTGAAAACACTGCTTTTCTGTAACATTGGCTGAACGCATTGAGTTCTTTGCTCTAGAAAAACAAATAGAAACTTGATTCATTGGCTAATTTTCATGTGTATTCATTTACAAACATCTTCCAGATGCTGACTTCACCTTAATCTCTATGAATGCAGTAGTTACTTCAAGTTTGAAAGTAAGTAAGATTTTTGTTTCTTTGTCTGCTATGCACTTTCTTTCACTCACATGTCAACACACAGCTTTTGCCTAAGGCTAAGTAAATGTGGCGGTTTCTTCACTTTACAAAGCTAAATAAGATTTGTCTTTTTTTTGCTGCTATGCCTTTGATTTCACTTAAATTCATCTTCAAAACACTGGTTTCCCATAGCAGACTGTGTATGCAGCAGTTAATTCAAAATTTAAAGTGAAGTAAGATACTTCTTTGTTTCGCTGCAATGAGCTTGCTTTCACTCATTATCAATGTCAAAACAGTGCTTTTACCTAATACTATTCCAAAACACTGGTTTCTTCAGTTTTCAAAACTAAGCAATATACTCATTACAGTGACAGCTATGCACCTGTTCTCACTTACAATCAATGTCAAAACAGTGCTTTTACTGTGCCAAAGGTTCCGGTTCTCACTTCCGAAATTGAAGTAAGATTCTTGTTTCTTACAATGATATAAAAATATTTTCAGTTACAATTAACTTGAAAACATTTCTTTTCCCTAACATTGGGTGAATGCATTGAGTTCTTTGCTTTAGAAGACCAAAAAAGAAACTTGATTATTACCTGATTTTCTTGTGTATTCATTTCCAAAAAACTTCAAGACACTGGTTTGACCTAACTGTCTGTGAATGCAGCAGTTACTTAAAGTTTGAATGTAAGAAAGATTCCTTTTTGTTTGGCTGCTATGCCCTTACTTTCACTCACATGTCAACACAGTTTTCCCTAAGGCTAAGCCTATGCAGTAGTTTCCTAACTTTACAAAACTAAATAAGATTTGTCTTTTATTTGCTGCTATGCCTGTGATTTCTCTGAAACTCATCTTCATAACAGTGGTTTCCCGAAAGAGGCTCTGAATGCAGCATTTAATTCAAGTTTGAAAGTTAAATAAGATGCTTGTTTGTTTGGCTGCTATGCCCTGGCTTTCACTCCTTATCAATATAAAAACAGTGCTTTTATGTAATACTAGTCCAAAACACTGGTTTCTTCAGTTTTGAAAACTAAGGAATATACTCATTACCTTGGTAGCTATTCACTTGTTTTCACTTATCATCAATCTCAAAGCATTGCTTTAACTATCCCAAAGCTGCCACTTCCTCACTTTTGAAATCTATGTAAGGTTCTTGTTTTTTACAATGCTGTACATGTGTTTTCGATTACAATCAACTTGAAAACACTGTGTTTTCCTAACGTTTGGCTGAATTCATTGAGTTCTTTAATTTAGAGACCAAAAAAGAAACTTATTTCAATGGCTGATTTGCATGTGTATTCATTTACAAACAATTTCAAGACACTGGTTTTACCTAACTCTCTCTGAAGGCAGTAGTTACCTCAAATTTGAAAGCTAAGAAAAATTCTTGTTTGTTTGCCTGTTATGCGATTGCTTTCACTCACATGTCAACACCCAGCTTTTACCTAAGGCTAAGTCAATGCAGTGGTTTCTTCACTTTACAAACCTAAAAGATTTCTCTTTTATTTGCTGCTATGCCTGTGTTTTCACTTAAAATAATCTTCAAAACACTGGTTCCCCAAAACAGGCTGTGAATGCAGCAGTGAATTCAACTTTGTTAGTTAAATAAAATTCTTGTTTGTTTGACTGCTATGCACTGGCTTTCATTCATTATCAATGTAAAAACACTGCTTTTACCGAATAATATGCCCAAACACTGATTTCCCCAATATTCAAAACTAAGCAATATACTCATTACATTGACAGCTATGCCCTTGTTCTCATTTACAATGAATCGCAAAACACTGTTTTCTTATGTCACAGCTGACAGTTTCTCACATTCGAAATCTAAGTAAGATTCTTGTTTCTTACAATTCTATAAATTTGTTTTCAATTACAATCAACTCGAAAATACTTCTTTTCTCTAATGTTGGCTGAATGCATTGATTTCTTTGCTTTAGAAAACCAAAAAATAAACTTCTTTCTTTGGCTTATTTGCATTTGTATTCATTTACAAACAACTTCAAGACACTGGTTTCACCCAACGCTCTGGGAATGTAGTAGTTACTTCAAGTTTGAAATAAGTAACATTCTTGTTTGTTTGGATTCTATACCCTTGCGTTCACTCACATGTCAAAGCACAATTTTACCTAAGCATAAGCCAATGCCGTGGTTTCTTCACTTTGCAAAACTAAATAAGTTTTGACTTTTATTTGCTGCTATGCCTGTTTTTTCACTGAAATTCATCTTCACAACACTGGGTTCCTGTAAAGGCAGTGAATTCCGAAATTAATTTAACTTTGAAAGTTAAGTAAGATACTTGTTTGTTTGGCTGCTATGCTATGATTTCACTCACTATCATTGTAAAAACACCGCTTTTACCTAATACTATGCCAAAAGACTGGTTTCTTCACTTTACAAAACTAAACCAGATTTGTCTTATATTTGATGCTATGCCTCTGTTTTCTCTGAAATTCATCTTCAAAATACTTATTTCAACTTTGAAAGTTAAGTAATATACTTGTTTATTTGGCTGTTAATCGATTGCTTTCACTCATTAGCAATGAAAAACCATGGCTTTTATGCAATACTATGCCAAAACACTGCCTTCTTCAGTTTTAAATTCTAAGCAATATTGTCATTACATTGCCAGCTATGCACTTCTTCTCACTTACAATGAATGTCAAAACAGTGCTTTTGCTATGCCAAACCTGAATGTTCCTCAGTTTCGAAATCTAAGTAAGTTTCTTGTCTCTAACAATGATATATATATATTTCAATTACAATCAACTTGGAAACACTGCTTTTCCCTAACATTGCCTGAATGCATTGAGTTCTTTGCTTTAGAAAACCAAAAAAGAAACATATTTCAATGGCTGATTTGCATGTATATTCATTTACAAGCAACTTCAAGACACTGGATGCACCTAACACTCTGTGAATGCAGTAGTTTCTTCAAGTTTGAGAGGTAAGAAAGATTCTTGTTTGTATGGCTGTTATATCCCTTGCTTTCACTCAAGTGTCAACATACAGCTTTTGGTTAAGGCTAAGCCAATGCAGTGGTTTCTTCACTATACCAAACTAAATAAGGTTTGCCTTTACTTAGCTGCCATGACTGCGTTTTCACTTAGATTCATCTTCAAAATATTGGTTTCCCCTAACAGGCTGTGAATGCAGCAGTTTATTCAACTTTGAAAGCGTATCAATATACTTGTTTGTTTGGCTGCTAAGCCCTTGCTTTCTCTTATTATCAATGTAAAAACACTGCTTTTACCTAATACTAAGCAAAAACACTGCTTTCTTCAGTTTTAATAGCTAAGCAATATACTAGTTACATTGGCAGCTATACACTAGTTTTCACTTACAGTGAATGTCATAACACTGCTTTTACTATGTCAAAGCTGCCGGTTCCTCACTTTCGAAAGCTAAGTAAGATTTTTGTTTCTTAAAATACTTTATATGTGTTTTCAATTACAATCAACTTGAAAACAATAATTTTCCCTAATGTTGGCTGAATGTATTGAGATCTTTGCTTTAGAAAACCTAAAAAGAAGCATGATTCATTGGCTTATTTGCATTTGCATTCATTTACAAACAAATTCAAGACACTGGTTTCACCTAACTCTATGTGAATGCAGTAACTACTTCAAGTTTGAAAGGTAAGTAAGATTCTTGTTTGTTTGGCTGCTATGCCCTTTCTTGCATTCACATGTCAACACACAGTTTTTGCCTAAGGCTAAGCCAATGCAGTGGTTTCTTCACATTACAATACTAAATAAGATTTGTCTTTTAATTGCTGCTATGCCTGTGTTTTCACTTAAATTCGTCTTGAAATCACTGATATCCCGTAACAGGCAGTGATTGCAGCAGTTAATTCAAATTTGAAAGTTATGTATGATTCTTGTTTCTTTGACTTCTATGCATTGCTTTCACTCATTATCAATGTAAAAACCCTGCTTTTAACTAATAATATGCCAAAACACTGCTTTCTTCCGTTTTTATATATATGCAATATACTAATTACATTGGTATCTAGTCAATTTTTTTCACTTACAACGAATGACCAACCACTCCTTTTCCTCTGAAAAACCTGCCAGTTCCTCACTTCTGAAACGTAAATAAGATTTTTTTTCATACTCTGCAAAGTATGAGTTTTCAATTACAATCAAATTGAAAACACTGTTTTTCCCTAACATTGGCTGAATACATTGAGTTCTTTGCATTTGAAAACCAAAAAAGAAACATGTTTTATTGGCTGAATTGCATGAGTATACATTTACAAACAACTTCAAAACACTGGTTTCCCCTATCACTCTGTGAATGCAGTAGTTACTACAAGTTTGAAAATAAGTAAGATTCTTGTTTGGTTCCCTGCTATACCCTTGCTTTCAGGCACATGTCAACTCACAGTTTTAACGTAAGGCTATGCAAATGCAGTGGTTACTTCACTTTACAAACCTAAATATGATTTGTCTTTAATTTGCTACTATGCCTGTGTTTTCACCGAAATTCATCTTCAGAACACTGTTTTCCCACAACAAGCTGTGAATGCAGCAGTTTATTCAACTTTGAAAGCTAAGTAAGATACTTGTTTGTTTGGCTGCTATGTGCTTGCTTTAACCCATTATAAATGTAAAAACACTGCTTTTACCTAATACTATGTCAAAACACAAGTTTCTTCAGTTTTCAAAAATAAGTAATATACTCATTACATTGGCAGCTATGCAGTTGTTTTCACTTACAATGAAGTTCAAAACACTGCTTTTACTACGCAAAATTGCTGGTTCCTCACTTTGGTAATCTAAGTATGATTCTTGTTTCTTTTAAAGCTATACGTGTGTTTTCAATTACAATCAACTTGATAACACTGCTTTTCCCTAACGTTGATGAATGCATTGTGTCCTTTGCTTTAGAAAACCAAAAAAGAAACTTGTTTCATTTGCAGATTGCAAATGTATTCATTTACAAAAAAATTTCAAAACACTGGTTTCCCTTAACTCTCTGTGAACGCAGTTGTTACTTCAATTTTGAAAGTTAAGTATGATTCTTGTTTGTTTAGCTACTATGCCCTTGCTTTCACTCAGATGTCAAATCACAGGTTTTACCTAAGGCTAAGCCAATGCAATTGTTTCTTCACTTTACAAAATTAAATAAGTTTTGGCTTTTGTTTGCAGCTATTCCTGTTTATTCACTTAAAATCATCTTCAAAACACTGGTTTCCCCTAACACGTTGTGAAAGCAGCAGTTAATTCTACTTTGAAAGGTAAGCGAGATGTTTGTTTGCTTGCCTGCTATGCACTTTCTTTCACTCATTACCATTGTAAAAACACTACTTTTACCTAATACAGTGACCAAGCATTGGTTTCTTCAGTTTTCAAAACTAAGGAATATACTCATTACATTCGCATATATGCAATTGTTGTCACTTAGAATGAATGTCAAAACACTGCTTTTATTATGCCAAAGCTGTGGGTTCCTCACTTTTAAAATCTAAGTAAGTTTCTTGTTTCTTACAATGCTATACATGTATTTTCAATAACAGTCAACTTGAAAACACGGTTTTTTCCTAATGTTGGCTGAATGCATTGAGTTCTTTGCTTTAGAAATACAAAAAAACCTTGTTTCATTGGCTGATTTGCATGTGTATTCATTTACAAACAACTTCAAATCACTGGTTTCACCTAACTCTCTGTGAGTGCAGTAGTTACTTCAAGTTTGAAAGGAAAGTAAGATTCTTGTTTGTTTGGATGCTTTGCCCTTGCTTTCACTCGCATGTCAACACACAGCTTTTACCTAAGTCTAAGACAATGCAGTGGATTCTTCACTTTACAAACTAAATAAGTTTTGTCTTTTATTTGCTGCTCTTTCTGTGTTTGCACTTAAATTCATCCTCAAAACCCTGATTTACTGTAAAAGGCTGTGAATTCAGCAGTTAATTAAACTTTAAAGTTAAGTAATATACTTGTTTCTTTGGCTGCTATGCGTTTGCTTTCACTCATTATCAATGTAAAAACACTGCTTTTACCTAATACAATGCCAAAACACTGGTTTCTTCAGTTTTTAAAACTTAGCAATATCCCATTACATTGGCAGCTATGAACTTATTTTCACTTAAAATGAATGTGAAAAAATTTCTTTTACTATGGCAAAGTTGCCGGTTCCACAGTTTCAAAATCTAAGTAAGATTCTTATTTCTTAAAATGCTATACATGTGTTTTCAATTACAATCAACTTGAAAACACTGCTTTTTCCTAACGTTTGCTGAATGCATTGAGTTCTTGCTTTAGAAAACCAAAATAGAAACTTGTTTCATTGGCTGATTTGCATGTGCATTCATTTACAAACAGCTTCAAGATGCTGGTTTCTCCTAACTCTGTGTCAATGCAGGAGTTACTTCTAGTAGAAAGGAAAGTAAGACCCCTGTTTCTTTGGCTGCTATGCCCTTGTTTTCATTCTCAAGTTAACACAGAGCTTTTGCCTAAGGCGAAGCTAAAGCAGTAGCTTATTCTCTTTACAAAATTAAATGAGATTTTTCTTCTATTTGCTACTATGCTTGTGTTTTCACTGAAATTCATCTTTAAAACACTTGTTTACACTAACAGGCTGTGAATGCAGCAGTTAATTCAAATTTGAAAGTTAACTAAGATACTTATTTATTTGGCTGCTATGCACTTGCTTCCACCCATTATCAATGTAAAATCTCTGCTTTTACCTAATACTATGCAAAACACTGGTTTCTTCTGTTTTCAAAACTTAGCAATATACATATTACATTGGCAGCTATGCACTTGTTTTCACTTACAATGTATATGAAAAAACTGCTTTTACAATGCCAAAGCTTCTGGTTCCTCAGTTTCAAAATCTAAGATACTTGTTTCTTACAAAGATAAACATGTGGTTTCAACTACAATGAACGTGAAAACACTGCTTCTCACTAACATTGGCTGAATTCATTGAGTTCTTTGCTTTAGAAAACCAAAAAAGAATATTGTTTCATTGGCTGATTTGCATGTATATGCATTTACAAACAACTTCAAGGCTCTGGTTTCAACTAACTCTCCGTGAATGCAGTAGTTACTTCAAGTGTGAATGGTAATTAAGATTTTTGTTTGTTTGGTTGCTATTCCCTTGCTTTGACTCACATGTCAACACACAGCTTTTACCTAAGGCAAAGCCAATGCAGTAGTTCCTTCACTTTACAAAACTAAATAAGTTTTTTCTTTTATTTGCCTCTATGCCTGTGTTTTCACTTAAATTCATCTTCAAGACACTGGTTTACCATAACAGGCTGTGAATGCAGCATTTAAATCAACCTTGGAAGTTAAGTAAGGTACTTGTTTTATTGCCGGCTATGCAATTGCTTTCACTCATTATCAATGTAAAAACACTGCTTTTACCTAATACTATGCCAAAGCACTGGTTTCTTCAATTTTCAAAAGTAAGCAATATACTCCATACATTGGCAGCTATTTATCTTTTTTTGGTTACAACGAATAACCAACCACTCCTTTTACTCTTCAACCTCTGCCAGTTCCTCGTTTTGAACCCTAAGTAAGATTCTTGATTCTTACAATGTTAAGCATGGGTTTTCAATTACAATCAACTTGAAAACACTGCTTTTCCCTAACGTTGGCTGGATGCTTTGAGTTCTTTGTGCTGGAAAACCTTAAAAGAAACTTGTTTCATTGGCTGATTTGCACGTGTATTCATGTACAAACAACACCATGACACTGTTTTGACCGCTCTCTCTGAGAATGCAGTCGTTATTTCAAGTTTGGACGGTAAGTAAGTTTCTTGTTTGTTTGACTGCTTTATCCTTGCTTTCACTCACATGTCAACCCAGTTTTCCCTAACGCTAAGCCAATGCAGTGTTTTCTTCACTTTACAAAACTAAATAAAATTTGTCTTTTATTTGCTGCTATACCTGTGTTTTTACTTAAATTCATCTTCAAAACACTGGTTTCCCGTAGCAGGCTATAATTCACCTTTGAAAGTTAAGTAAGATACTTGATTATTTGGCTGCTATCTGCTTGCTTTCACTCATTATCAATGTAAAAACACTGCTTTTACCTAATACTATGCCAAAACACAGGTTTGTTAAGGTTTCAAAACTAAGCAATATACTCATTACATTGTCAACTATGACTTGTTTTCACTTACAATGAATATCAAAACACTGCTTTTACTTTGCAAAGGCTACCAGTTCCTCACTTTGGAAATCTAGGAAAGATTCCTGTTTCTTACAATGTTATACATGTGTTTTTAATTACATTCAAATTAAAAACACTGCTTTTCCCTAACTTGGCTGAATGTGTTGAGTACTTTAATTTAGATAACGAAAAAAAAGCTTGTTTCATTGGCTGATTTGCATGTGTGTTCCTTTACAAACAACTTCAATACACTGGTTTCACCTAACTCTCTGTAAATGCAGAAGATACTTCAAGTTTGAAAAGTAAGTAAGTTTCTTGTTTGTTTGGCGGCTATGTCCTTGCTTTCACTCACATGACAACACAGAGATTGTACCTAGGTCTAAGCAAATGCAGTGGTTTCTTCACTTTACAAAATTAAATAATTTTTTCTTTTATTTGCTGCTATGCCTGCATTTTCAATAAATTCATCTTTGAAACCCTAGTTTTCCCTAACAGGCTGTCAATGCCACAGGAAATTAAACTTTTAAATTTAAGTAAGATACATGTTTGTTTGGCTGCTATGCATTTGCTTTCACTCATTATCAATGTAAATACACTGCTTTTACCTAATACTATGCCAAAACACCGGTTTCTTCAGTTTTCAAAACTTAGCAATATACTCATTACATTGGCAGCTATGCACTTGTTTTCACTTTCAATGAATGTCAAACACTGCTTTTACTATGCCAAATCTGCTGACTCCTCCCTTTTGAAGCCTAAGTAAGATTCTTGATTCTTACAATGCTATGCAAGTGTTTCAATTACAATCAACTTGAAAATTCTGCTTTTCCCTAACGTTGGCTGAATGTGTTGAGTTCTTTGCTTTAGAAAACCAAAAAAGAAACTTGTTTCATTGCCTGATTAGGATGTGTATTCATTTAAAAACTACTTCAAGAAACTGTTTTCACTCAATTTCTGTGAATGCAGTAGTTACTTCAAGTTTGAAATGTAAGTAAGATTCTTGTTTGTTTTGCTGCTATGCCCCTTTTTTCACTAAATTGTCAACTTCACACTGGTTTTACCTAAGGCGAATCCAATGCAGTGGTTTCTTCACTTTACAAAACTAAATGGGATTTGTCTCTTTTTTTTGCTTCTATTCCGGTGTTTTCAGTTAAATTCACCTTCAAGCACTGGTTTCCCCATCTGGCTGTGAATGCAGCAGTTAATTCAACTTTGAAAGTTAAGTAAGATACTTCATTTTTGGCTCTATGCACATTCTTTCACTCACTATCAATGTAAAATCACTGCTTTTACCTAATACAATGCCAAAACACCGGTTACTTCAGTTTTCAAAACTAAGTAATATATTCATTACATTGGCAACTACGCACTTGTTCTCATTTGCAATGAATGTCAAAACACTGCTTTTACTATGGCCAGGCTTTCGGTTCCTCACTTTCTAAATTTAAGTAAGATTC
Organism: Cabassous unicinctus; assembly: GCA_029593785.1. Taxonomy (NCBI): domain Eukaryota; kingdom Metazoa; phylum Chordata; class Mammalia; order Cingulata; family Chlamyphoridae; genus Cabassous; species Cabassous unicinctus. Next base: position 85,339 of record JAQZBX010000373.1, on the reverse strand, counting down.
TTGCTTCTTACAATGCTATATATGTGTTTTCAATTAAAATCAATTCGAAAACAGTGATTTTCCTTAACGTTTGCTGAATGCATTGAGTTCTTTGCTTTAGAAAACCAAAAACAAATCTTTTTTGATTGGCAGATTTGCATGTGTATTCATTTACAAACAACTTCAAGACACTGATTTTAACTAACTCTCTCTGAATGCAGTAGTTACTTCAAGTTTGAAAGTCAGTAAGAATCTTGTTTCTATGTCTGCTATGACCTTGCTTTCACTCACATGTCAACACACAGCTATTACCTAAGGCTAAGCCAATGCAGCAGTTTCTCCACTTTACAAAACGAAATAAGATTTGTCTTTTATTTGCTGCTAAGCCTGTGTTTTCAATTAAATTCACCTCTAAAACACTGGTTTTCTTATCAGGATGGGCATGCAGCAGTTAATTCAACTTTGAAAGTTAAGTAAGATACTTGTTTTTTTGGCTGCTATGTGCTTGCTTTCACTCATTATCAATGTAAAAACACTGCTTATTACTAATAATATGCCAAACACTGTTTTTTTCATTTTTCAAAACTAAACAATATACTCACTACATTGGCAAGTATGCACTTTTTCTCATTTACAATGAATGTGAAAAACTGCTTTTACAATGCCAAAGCTGTCTGTTCCACAATTTGGAAATCTAAGGAAGTTTCTTGTTTCTTACAATGCTATACATGTGTTTTCAATTATAATTATCTTTAAAACGCTGCTTTCCCCTAATGTTTTCTGAATGTATTGAGATCTTTGCTTTAAAAAACCAAAAAGGAACTTGGTTAATTGGCTGATTTGCATGTGTATTCATTTACAAACAATTTCAAGACACTTATTTCACCCAATTCTCTGTGAATTTCAGTAGTTATTTCAAGTTTGAATGTAAGTAAGATTCTTGTTTCTTTTGCTGCTATACAATTGCTTTCACTCACATGTCAACACACATGTTTTACCTGATGCTAAGCACATGCATTAGATTTTTCACTTTACAAAACTAAATAAAATTTGTCTTTTATTTACTTCTATGCTTGTGTTTTCTTTAAATTCATTTTTAAAACACTGGTTTCCTGTAACCTGCTGTGAATGCAGCAGTTGTTTCGACTTTGAAAGTTAAGTAAGATACTTGTTTGTTTGCCTTCTATGCACTTGCTTTCACTCACTATAAATGTAAAAACACTGCTTTTACCCAATACTATGCCAAAACACTGGTTTCTTCACTTTTCATATCTAAGCATTGTACTCATTATATTGGCAGCTATGCACTTTTTATCACTTACAACGAATGTCAAAACACTGCTTTTATTATACTGAAGCTGCTGGTTCCTCCCTTTCAAAAACTAAGTAAGTTTCTTGTTTCTTACAAAGCTTTACATGTGTTTTCAATTACAATAAACTTGAAAACAGTGCTTTTCCCTAAAGTTGGCTGAATGCATTGAGTTCCACGTTTTAGAAAACTAAAAAGAATCTTGATTCATTGGCTGATTTGCATGTGTATTCATTTACAAACAACTTCAAGACACTATTTAACCTAACTCTCTGTGAATGCAGTAGTTACTTCATGTTTGAAAGTAAGTAAGATTCTTGTTTGTTTGGCTGCTTTGCCTTTGCTTTCAGTGACATGTCAACACACAGCTTTTATCTAAGGCTAAGCCAATGCAGTGGGTGCTTCACTTTACAAAACGAAAAGATTAGTCTTTTATTTGCTGCTATGCCTTTGTTTTCACTTATAATCATCTTCAAAACACTGGTTTCCCGTAACAGGATGTGAATGCAGCAGTTAATTCAACTTTGACAGTTAAGTAAGATACTTATTTGTTTGGCTGCTATGCGCTTGCTTTCACTAATTATCAATGTAAAAACAATGCTTTTACCTAATACTATGCCAAAACACTGGTCTCTTCAGTTTTCAAAATAAAGCAATATACTCATTATATTGGCAGCTATGCACTACTTTTCACTTACAATGAATGTCAAAACACTGTTTTTACTATGCCAAAGCTGCCGATTCCTCACTTTGGAAATCTAAATAAGATTCTTATTTCTTACAATGCTTTACAAGTGTTTTCAATTTCAATCAACATGAAAACACTGCTTTTCCATAACATTAGCTGAATGCATTGAGATCATTACGTTTGAAATCCAAAAAAGAAACTGGTACCACTGGCTGATTTGAATGTGTATTCATTTACAAAAAACTTCAAGAAATTGGTTTGTCCAATCTCTCTGTGAATGCAGGTGTAACTTACAGTGAGAAAGTTATGTAAGATTCTTGTTGGTTTGGCTGCTATGCCCTTGCTTTCACTTACATATCAACGCACAGCTTTTAATGAAGGCTAAGCCAAAGCAGTGGTTTCTTCACTTTACATAACTAAACAAGATTTGTCTTTCATTTGCTGCTATGCCTGTGTTTTCACTTAAATTCATCTTCAAAACACTGGTTTCCCCTAACGTGCTGCAAATGCAGCAGTTAATTCAGCTTTGACAATTAAGTAAGATACTTGTTTTATGGCTTCTATGTGCTTGCCTCCACTCACTATAAATGTAAAAACACTGCCCTTATCCAATACTATGCCAAAATACTTGTTTCTTCAGTTTTCAAAGTGAAGCAATATTCTCTTTACATTGGCAGCTATGCAATTGTTCGTACTTACAATGAATGTCAAAACACTGCTTTACTATGCCAAAACGCAGGTTCCTCACACTCAGAATCTAAGCAAGATTCTTGTTTCTTACATAGCTATACAAGTGTTTTTTATTGCAATCAACTTGAAAACACTGCTCCTCCCTAACATGGGCTGAATGCATTGAGTTTTTTGCTTTAGAAAACCAAAAAAGAAACATGTTTCTTTGGTTAATTTGTTTGCATATTCAATTACAAACAACTCCAAGAAAATGGTTTCATCTAACTCTCTGTGAATGCAGTAGTTTCTTCAAGCTTGAAAGGTAAGTAAGATTCTTGTTTGTTTCACTTCTATGCAAGGGCCCTTGCTTTCACTCACATGTCAACAAACAACTTTTACATAAGCCTCAGCCAACGCAGTGGTTTCTTCAGTTTACATATCTAAATAAGTTTTGTCTTTTATTTGCAGCTTTGACTGTATTTCCACCTAAAATCATCTTCAAAACACTGGTTTCCCCAAACAGCCTGTGAGTGCACCAGTTAATTCAACATTTAAAGATTAGTAAGATAACTTTTTTTAGCTGCTATGCTCTTGCTTTCATTCATTATGAATGTAAAAACCCTGCTTTTATGCAATACTATGAGAAAAACTGTTTTCTTCAGTTTTCAAAGCTGAGCAATATACTTATTACATTGGCAGATATGCACGTCTTCTCACTTACAATGAATGTCAAAACACTATTTTACTATGCCAAAGTGTCCGTTTCCTAACTTTTGAAATCTAAGTAAGATTCTTGTTTCTTACAATGCTATACATGTGTTTTCAATTGCACTCAACTAGAAAACACTGCTTATCCGTTACTTTGGCTGAATGCATTGAGTTATTTGCTTTAGAAAACCAAAAGAAACTTTTTAAATTGGCTGATTTGCAGGTCTATTGATTTACAAACCACTTCAAGACACTGGTTTCACCTGACTCTGTGAATTCAGTAGTTACTTCATGTTTGAAAGGTAAGTAACATTTTTGTTTTTTTGGCTGCTCTGCCCTTGCTTTCACTCACATGTCAGCACACAGCTTTTACCTAAGGATAAGCAAATGCAGTCATGTTTTCACTTAACCAAACTATTTAAGATTTGTCTTTTATTTGCTGCTATTCCTATGTCTCCTCTTAAATTCATTTTCAAAACACATTCAAAAATCTTTTGCCTCAGTCTAAGCCTATGCAGTGGTTTCTTTACATTACAAAACTAAAAAATATTTGTCTTTTACTTGCTGCTATGCCTGTGTATTTACTTAAATTCATCTTCAAAACACTGGTTTCCTGCAACAGGCTGTGAATGCAGCAGTTAATTCAACATTGAAAATTTAGTAAGATACTTCTTTGATGGCTTATATGTGTTTGCTTTCACTCACTCTAAATGTAAAAACACAGCTTTTATCCAATACTATGGCAAAATACTAGTTTTTTTCAGTTTTCAAAACTGAGCAATAATCTCATTACATTGGCAGCTTTGCAATTGTTCTTACTTACAATGAATATCAAAATACTGCTGTTACTATGCCAAAGCTGAGGGTTACTCACAATCAGAATCTAAGTAATATTCTTGTTTCTCACAATGCTATACATGTGTTTTCAATTAACATCGTCTTGGAAACACTGCTTTTCCCTAACGTTGGCTAAATCCATTGAGTTCTTTACTTTAGAAAACCAAAATAGAAACTTGTTTCATTTCCTGATTTGCATGTGTATTCATTTACAAACAATTTGAAGACACTGGTGTTACCTAACTCTCCGTGAATGCAGAGTTTCTTCCAGTTTGTAATGTAAGTAAGATTCTTGTTTGCTTGGCTGCTATGCCCTTGCCCTCACGCACATGTCAACACTCAGGTTTACCTAAGGCTATGAAAATGCAGTGGTTTCTTCACTTTACAAAGCTAAATAAGATTTGTCTATAAATTGCAGCTATGGCTGTGTTTTCACTAAAATTCATCTTCAAAACACTGATTCGCCTAACATGTTGTGAGTGCAGCAGTTAATTCAGCTTTGAAAGTTAAGTAAGATACTTGCTTTTTTTGCTTCTATGCATTTTCTTTCACTCACTATTATTGTAAAAACAGTGCTTTTACCTAATACTATGAAAAAACACTGGATTCTTCAGTTTTCAAAACTAAGCAATATGCTCATTACATTGGAAGCTATTCAATGTTTTTCGCTTTCAATGAATGTCCAACCACTCCTTTCACTCTGCCTAAGCTCCCATGTCTTCACTTTCGAAATCTAACTAATATTCCTGTTTCTTAAAATGAATTACAAGTGTTTTTAATTACAATCAACATGAAAACACTGCATTTCCCTAACGTTGGCTGAATGCATTTAGTTCTTTGCTTTAGAAACTCAAAAAAGAAACTTGCTTCATTAGTTGACTTGCATGTGTATTCATTTACAATCAACTTTAAGACACTGGTTACACCTAAGTCTCTGAGAATGCAGTAGTTACATCAATTTTGAAATGTAAGTAAATTCTTGTTTGTTTGGATGCTATGCCCTTGCTTTCATTCACATGTCAACACAGAGGTTTTACCTAAGGCTAAGCCAATACAGTTGTTTTTTCACTTGGCAAAACTAAATAAGATTTGCATTTTAATTGCTGCTCTGCTTGTGTTTTCACTTAAATACATCTTCAAAACACTGGTTTGCCCTAACAGGCTGTGAAAGCACCATTTAATTCAACTTACAATGATAAGTAAGATACTTGTTTGTCTTCTATGCGATGTCTTTCACTCACTATGAATGTAAAAACAGTGTTTTTACCTAATACAATTCCAAAACACTGGAATCTTCAGTTTTCAAAACTAAGAAATATACTCCTTACTTTGGCAGCTATGCACTCGTTTTCACTTAAAATGAAAGGCAAAACTCTGCTTTTACTATGTCAAAGCTGCTGGTTCCTCACTTTTGACATCTAAGTAAGATTCTTGTTTCTTACAATGTTATACATGTGTTTTCAATTACAATCGACTTGAAAACACTCCTTTTCCCTAACATTGACTGAATGCTTTGAGTTTTTTTATTTAGAAAACCAAAAAAGAAACTTGTTTCATTGGCTGATTTGCATGTGTATCCATTTTCAAACAACTCAAGACACTGGTTTCACCTAAGTCTCTGTTAATGCAGTAGTTACTTCAAGTTTAAAGGTATGTAAGATTCTTGTTTGTTTGGCTGCTATGCCCTTGCTTTCATTGACATGTCAACACACAGGTTTTACCTAAGGTCAAGCCAATGCAGTGGTTTCTTCAATTTACAAAACTAAATAATGTTTGTCTTTAATTTGCTGCTATGCCTGTGTTTTCAATGTAATTTATCTTCAAAACTGTGGTTTCCTGTATCACCTGTGAATGCAGCACTTAATTCAACTTTGAAAGTTAAGTAAGACACTTGTTTGTTTGGTTTCTATGCATTTGCTTCCACTCATTATCAATATAAAAACACTGCTTTCACCTAATTCTATGCCAAAACAATAGGTTCTTCTGTTTTCAAAACTAAGAAATATACTCATTACATTTTCAGCTATGCTCTTGTTCTCACTTACGATTAATATCAAAACACTGCTTTTACTATGCCAAAGTTGCCGGTTCCTCACTTTCAAAATATAAGTAAGATTCTTGTTTCTTACAATGCTATACATATGTTTTCAATTGCAATGAACTTGAAAACACTGCTTTTCCTTAACGTTGGCTGAATTCGTTGAGTTCTTTGCTTTAGAAAAGTAAAAAAGAAACTTGTTTCATTGGCGGATTTGCATGCGTAATCATTTACAAACAACTTCAAGACACTGGTTACACATAAATCTCTAAGAATGCAGTAGTTGCTTCCAGTTTGAAAGGTATGTAAGATTCTTGTTTGGCTCCTATGGTCTTGCTTTCACCCACAAATCAACACACAGATGTTGCTTTAGGCTAAGCCAATGCAACGGTTTCTTCACTTTACAATAATAAATAAAATTTGTTTTTTCTTTGCTCCTATGCCTGTGTTTTCACTTAAAATCATCTTCAAAGCACTGGTTTCCCCTAACAGGCTGTAAATTCAGCAGTTAATTCATATTTGAAAATTAAGAAGTATACTTGTTTGTTTGGTTTCTATAAACTTGCCTTCACTCACTATCAATGTAAAAACACTGCTTTTACCTAATATATGCCAAAACACTGGTTTCTTCAAGTTTCAAACAAAGCAATATACTCATTACATTGGCAGCTATGCACTTGTTCTCCTTACGATGAATGTCAAAACACTGCTTTTACTCTGCCAAAGCTGCCCGTTCCTTACTTTGTTAATCTTAGTAAGTTTCTTGTTTCTTACAATGCTATACATGTGTTTTCAATTACAATCAACTTGTTAACACTGCTTTTCCTTAACGTTGGGTGAATGCATTGAGTTATTGGGTTTAGGAAAGCAAAAAGAATCTTGTTTCATTGGTTGATTTGCATGTGTATTCATTTATAAGCAACTTCAAGACACTGGTTTCACCTAACTCTCTGTGAATGCAGTAGTTACGTAAAGCTTGAAAGATAAGTAAGATTCTTGTTTGTTTGGCTGCTATGTTCTTTCTTTCACTCACATGTCATCACACATCTTTTACCTAAGGCAAATCAAATGCAGTGGTTACTTCACTTTAAAAAACTAATTAATTTTTGTCTTTTATTTGCTGCTAGGCCTGTGTTTTCACTTAAATTCTTCTTTAAAACACTGGTTTCCCCTAACAGGCAGCGAATTCAGCAGTTAACTTAACTTGTAAGTTAGTAAGATTCTTTTTTTTTGGTTGTTATGTGCTTGCTTTCACTCATTATCAATGTAAAAACACTACTTTTACCAAATACTATGCCAAAACACAGGTCTCCTCAGTTTTCAAAAGTAAGCAAAATACTCCTTGCCTTCTCAGCTATGCACTTGTTCTCAATTACAATGAATGTCAAAATACTAATTTTAGTATGCGAAATCTGCCGATACCTCACTTTCTAAATCTAAGTAAGATTCATTTTTCTTACAATGCTATACATGTGTTTTCAATTACAATCAACATGAAAATCCTGCATTTCCCTAACGTTGGCTGAATGCATTGAGTTCTTTACTTTAGTAAACCAAAAAAGAAACTTTTTTCATTGGCTGATTTGCATGTGTATTTATTTACAATCAACTTCAAGACAGTGGTTTCACCTAACTCTCTGTGAATGCGGTAGTTCTTCCAGTTTGAAAGGTAAATAAGATTATTGTTTCTTTGATTGCTATGACCCTACTTTCACGCACATGTCAACACACAGCTTTTACCTAAGGCTAAGCCAATGCAGTGATTTTTTCACTTTAAAAACCTAAATCAGATTTGTCTTTTCTTTGCTGCTATGGCTGTGTTTTCACTTAAATTCATCTTCAAAACACTGGTGTCCCATAACAGGATGTGACTGCAGCAGTTAATTCAACTTTGAAATTAAGTAAGATAGTTGGATGGCTGTTGTGTCATTGCTTTCACTCATTATCAATATAGAAACCCTACTTTAAACTAATACTTAAGCAAAACACTGGTTTCTTCAGTTTTCAAAACTAAGCAAAATACATTTTACCTTGACAGCTATTAAATTTTTTTCACTTACAACGAATGACTACAAACTCTTTTGTTCTGCAAAAGCTGCCAATTCCTCATTTCGGAAACCTAAGTAAGATTCTTGTTTCTTACACTGCAAAGCATGAGTTTTCAATTACAATCAACTTGAAAACACTGCTTTTACCTAACTATGGATGAATGCGTTGAGTTCTTTGCATTAGAAAACCAAATGAAACTTATTTCATTCGCTGATTGCATGTATATTATTTTACAAACAACTTCAAGACACTGGTTTCACCTAACTCTCTGTCAATGCAGTAGTTACTTCAAATTTGAAAGAGAAGTATGACTTTTGTTTGTTTAGCTGCTATGCCCTTGCTTTCACTCACATGTGAACACACAGCTTTTACCAAAGGCTAAACCATAGCAGTGGTTTCTGCACTTTATGAAACTAAATAAGATTTGTCTTTTATTTGCTGCTATCACTGAGTTTTCACTTAAATTCTTCTTCAAAACACTGGTTTCCCCTGACAGGCTGTGAATGCAGCAGTTAATTCAACTTTGAAATTTAAGTAAAATAATTGATAGCTTGGCTGCTATGCACTTGCTTTCACTCACTATCAATGTAAAAACAATGTTTTTACCTAATAATATGCCAAAACACTTGTTTCTTCAGTTTTATAAACTAAGCAAAATACTCCTTAGTTTGGCAGCTATGCACTTGTTCTCACTAACAATGAAAGTCAAAACACTGATTTTACTTGCCTAAGCTGCCGGTTCTGCACTTTCAAAACCTCAGTAAGATTCTTATTTCTTACAACTTCAAGACACTGGTTTCACCTAACTCTCTGTTAATTCAGTGGTTACTTAAGTTTGAAAGGTAAGTAAGATAATTGTTTCTTTGGCTGCCATAACCTTGCTTTCACTCTCATGTGAACACACAATTTTACCAAACACTAAGCCAATGCAGTGGTTCCTTCAATTTACAAAACTAAATAAGTTTTCCCTTTTATTTATTGCTATGCCTGTGTTTTCAGTTAAATTCTTCTTCAAAACCCTGGTTTCCTGTAAGAGGCTGTGAAAACAACAGTTATTCAACTTTGAAAGTTAAATAAGATACTTGTTTGACTGCTGTGCGCTGCTTTCACTCATTATCAATCTAAAAACACTGCTTTTACATAATATGTGAAAACACTGGTTTCTTAGGTTTATAAAACTTAGCAATATTCTCATTACGTTGTGACCCATGCACTAGTTTTCACTTACAATGAATGTCAAAACACAGCTTTTTCAATGCCAAAGCTGCCTGTTCCTCAATTTTGAAACCTAAGTAAGGCTCTTGTTTCTTACAATGCGATTCCTGTGTTTTCAATTACAATCAAATTGAAAACACTGCTTTTCTGTAGCATTGGCTGAATGCATTGCGTTCTTTGCTTTAGAACACCAAAAAAGAAGCTTGTTTTTTGACTGATTTGCACGTGTTTTCATTTCCAAACATCTTCAAGCAATGGTTTCACCTAACTCTCTGTGAATACAGTAGTTCCTTCCAGTTTGAAAGGTATGTAGTATTCTTGCCTGTTTGGCTGCTATGCCCTTGCTTTCACTCACAAGTCAACACACAGACTTTACCAAAGCCTAAGCCAATGTAGTGGTTTCTGCTCTTTACAAAAGTAAATCAGATTTGTCTTTTATTTGCTGCTATGCCTCTGATTTCACTTAAATTCATATTCAAAACACAAGTTTCCCCTGACATGCTGTGAATGCAGCAGTTAATTCAACTTTGTAAGTAAGATACTTGTTTGCTTGGCTGCTATGCGCTTTCTTTCACTCATTATCAATGTAAAAACACTGCTTTTACCTAATACTACGCCAAAACACTTCTTTCCTCAGTTTTCAAAACTAAGAAATATACTCATTACATTGGCAGCTATGCACTGGTTTCACTTACAATGAATGCCATGCTTTTACTATGCCAAAGGTGCCGGTTCTTCACCTTCAAAATCTAAGCATGTTTCTTTTTTCTTACAATGATATACATGTGCTTTCAATTACAATCAATTTGAAAACACTTCTTTTCTCTAACGTTGGCTGAATGCATTGAGATCTTTGCTTTTTTAAACCAAAAACGGAACTTGTTTTTCTGCTGATTTGCATGTTTATTCATTTACAAACAACTGGTTTCACTTAACTCTCTGTGAATGCATTAGATACTTCCAGTTTTAAACGTAAGTAAGATTCCTGTTTGTTTCCTGCTATGCATTTGCTTTCACTCACATGGCAACACACAGCTTTTACCTGAGGCTAAGACTATGCAGTAAATTCTTCACTTTACAAAAATAAATTGGATTTGTATTTTATTTGCTTTTATGCCTGTGTTTTCGCTGAAATTCATTTTCAAAACACTGGTTGACTATAACAGGTGGTCAATGCCGCAGTTAATTCGACTTTGAGAGTTAATTAAGATTCTTGTTGTTTTGGCTGCTCTGCGCTTTCTTTCACACATTATCAATGAAAAAGATTGCTTTTCCCTAATAATAGGTCAAAACACTGGTTTCTTCAGTTTTCAAAACTAAACAAATACTCATTATATTGCAGCTATGCACTGGTTTTCACTTACATTGAATGTCAATAATATTCTTTTACTATACCAAAGCTGCTGATTCCTCACTTTTGAAAGCACTGTTAAATTCTTGTTTCTTACACTCCTACACGTGTGTTTTCAATTAAAATTAACTTGAAAACACTGCTTTTCCCTAACGTTGGCTGAATGCATTGAGTTCTTTGCTTTGGAAAGTCAAAAAAGAAAGTTGTTTCATTGCCTGATTAGGATGTGTATTCATTTAAAAACTACTTCAAGACATTGGTTTCACCTAACTCTGTGTGAAGGCAGTAATTACTTCAAGTTTGAATGGTAAGTAAGATTCTTGTTTGTTTGGCTGCTATGCCCTTGTTTTCACTCTCATGTCAATGCACAGCTATTACTTAAGCTAAGCCAATACAGTTGATTCTTCACTTTAAAAAACTAAATAAGATTTGTCTTTTATTTGCTTTTTTGTCTGTGTTTTCTCTGAAATTCATCTTCAAAACACTGGTTTCCCGTAACAGGCTGTGAATGCAGCAGTTAATTCAAATTCAAAAGTTAAGTTATATAATTCTTGGTTTGGCTTCTATGCACTTGCTTTCACTCTTTATCAATGTAAAAACAGTGCTTTTACCTAATACTGTGCTAAAACACTGGTTTCTTCTGTTTTCAAAACTTAGCAGTATACTCTTTACATTGGCATTTATGCTCTTGTTCTCACTTACAATTAATGTCAAAACACTGCTTTTACTATGCCAAATATGCCGCTTTCTCACTTTGGTAATCTAAGAAAGATTCTTGCTTCTTAAAATGCAATACTGGCGTTTTCAACTACAATCAACTAGAAATCACTGCTTTTCCTTCAAGTTGCTTGAATGCATGGAGTTCTTTGATTTAGAAAATCGAAAAAAAATCTTGTTTATATGGATGATTTGCTCGTGTATTCATTTACAAAAAACTTCAAGAAACTGATTCCACAAAACTCTCTGTGAACGCAGAAGATACTTCAAGCTTGAAAGGTAAGTAAGTTTCTTGTTTGTTTGGCTGCTATGCCCTTGATTTCACTCGCATGTCAACACACAGATTTTCCTAATGTTGAGGCAATGCAGTGATTTCTTCACTTTACAAAGCCAAATAAATTTTCTCTTTTATTTGATGCTATGCCTGTGTTTTCACTTAAATTCATCTTCAAACCACTGGTTTCCTGTAACAGGCTGTGAATGCAGCAGTTAATTCAACTTTGAAAGTTAAGTAAGATAATTGTTTGTTTGGCTGCTATGCACTTGCTTTCACTCATTATCAATGCAAAAACAGTGCTTTTACCTAATACTCTGACAAATCACTTTTTTCCTCAATTTTCAAAACTGAGCAATATACTCATTACTTTGGCAGCTATGCATTTGTTTTCACTTAAAATGAATAGCGAAACACTGCTTTTATTATGCCAAAGCTGCAGGATCCTAACTCTGGAAATCTAAGTAAGATTCTTGTTCATTAGAAAGCTATAAATGTGTTTTCAATTACCGTCAACTGGAACACACTTCTTTTCCCTAAAGTTGACTGAATGCAGTGAGTTCATTGCTTTAGGAAACCAAAAAAGAAACTTGATTCATTGGCTGATTTGCATGTGTATTCATTTACAAACATATTCAAGACACTGGTTTCACCTACATCTCTGTGAAAGCAATAGCTTCTTCAAGTTTGAAAGGTAAGTAAGTTTCTTGTTTGTTTGTCAGCTTTGCCCTTGCTTTCACTCACATATCAACACACAGCTTTTGACAAAGGCTAAGGGAATGCAGTGGTTTCTTCAACCTACAAAACTAAAAAAGATTTGTCCTTTATTTGCTGCTATGCCTGTGTTTCCTCTGAAAATTATCTTTAAAACACTGGTTTCCCATAACAGGTGGTTAATGCAGCAGTTAATTCAACAATGAAAGTTAAGTAAGATACTTGTTTGTTTGGTTGCTATGAGCTTGCTTTCACTCAATATCAATGTAAAAACAGTGCTTTTACCTAATACTATGACAAAACACTGGTTTATTTTTTTTGAAATCTAAGCAATATACTCATTATATTGGCAGCTATGCACTTGTTCTCACGTACAATGAATGTCAAAACACTGCTTTTACTCTGGCACAGCTTGCCGGTTTCTCACTTTCGAAATCTAAGTAAGTTTCTTGTTTCTTACAATGCTACACATGTGTTTTCAATTACAATCAACTTGAAAACACTGCTTTCCCCTAAGTTTGTCTGAATGCATTGAGTACTTTGCTATAGAAAACCAAAATATAAACTTGTTTCATTGGCTCATTTGCATGTGTATTTATTTACAAACTTCAAGACACTGGTTTCACCTATCTCTTGTGAATACAGGAATTTGCAATTTAAGTAAGATATTTGTTTGTTTGGCTCCTATGAACTTCCTGTAAGTCACATGTCTACACACAAATTTACCTGAGGCTAAGGCTATGTAGTAGTTACTTCACTTTACAAAACTAAATAAGATTTGTCTTTTATTGCTGATATGCCTGTGTTCTCTCTGAAATTCATCTTCAAAACACTTGTTTCCCATAACAGGCTCTGAATGAAGCAATTAATTCAGCTTTGAAATTTAAGTAAGATACTTATTTGTTTGGCTGCTATGCGCTTGCTTTCACTCATTGTCTATGTAAAAATGCTACTTTTACCTAATACTAGGCCAAAATACTGGTTTGCTTAGTTTCCAAATCTAAGCATTATACTCATTACATTGGCAGCTATGCACTTGTTTTCAGTTACTTTGAATGTCAAAACAATCCTTTTACTATGGCAAAACTGCCGGTACCTCACTTTCAAAATCCAAGTAAGATTCTTGTTTCTTACAATGCTATACATGTGTTTTCAATTACAATCAAATTGTAAACACTGCTTTTCCCTAACTTTGGCTGAATGCATTGAGTTATTTGCTTTAGAAATCCAAAAAATAATCTTGTTTCATTGCCTGGTTTGCATGTGCATTCATTTACAAACAACTTCAAGACACTGGTTTCATCTAACACTTATGAATGCAGTAGTTACTTCAAGTTTGAAAGCTAGTAAGTAAGTTTCTTCTTTGTTTGGCTGTTATGCCCTTGCTTTCACTCACGTGTCAACACACAGCTTTTACCATATGCTAAACCAATTCAGTGGTCTCTTAATTTAAAATTCTAATATGTTTTGTCGTTTTTTGCTGCTATGCCTGTGTTTTAACTTAAATTCATCTTCAAAACACTGGTTTCCCATAACAGGCTGTGAATGCAGCAGTAAATTCAACTTTAATAGTTAAATAAGATCATTGTTTGTTTGTCTGCTATGTGCTTGCTTCACTCATTATCAATGTAAAAACAGTGCTTTTACCTAATATTATGCCAAAACACTGGTTTCTTTTGTTTTGAAAACTAAGCAATATACTCATTATATTGGCAGCTATGCACTTTTTCTCATTTTCAATGAATGTGAAAACACGGCTTTCACTATGCCACAGCTGCGGGTTTCTCTCTTTCAAAATCTAAGTAAGATTTTTGTTTCTTACAATGCTGCACATGTGTTTACAATTACAATCAACTTGAAAATACTGCTTTTCCCTATTGTTGGCTGAATGCATTGATTTCATTGCTTTAGAAAACAAAAAAACAAACTTGATTCATTGGTTGATTTCCATGTGTATTCATTTACAAACAGCTTCAAGACACAGCTTTCATCTATCTTTCTGTGAATGCAGGAGTTTGTAAGGTAAGTATGATTCTTGTTTGTTTGGCTGCTATGCCCTTGCTTTCACTCACATGTCAACACACAGCTTTTACCCAAGTTTAAGAAAGTGCAGTGGTTTATTCACTTTACATGACTAAATAAGATTTGTCTTTTATTTGCTGCAATGACTGTGTTCTCTCTGAAATTCATCTTCAAAACACTTGTTTCTTGTAACAGGCTCTGAATGCAGCAGTTAATTCAGCTTTGAAATTTAAGTAAGATACTTGTTTGTTTGGCTGCTATGCGCTTGCTTTCACTCATTATCAATGTAAACATGCTGCTTTTACCTAATACTAGGCCAAAACACTGGTTTCCTTAGTTTCCCAAACTAAGCAATAACTCATTACATTGGCAGCTGTGCACTTGTTTCCACTTACAATGAATGTCAAAACACTCCTTTTATTATGGCAAAGGTGCCAGTTCCTCACTTTCGAAATACAAGTAAGATTCTTGTTTCTTACAATGCCTTACATGTGTTTTCAATTACAATCAAATTGAAAACACTGCTTTTCCCTAACGTTGGCTGAATGCATTGAGTTATTTGCTTTAGAAATCCAAAAAATGAAACTTGTTTCATTTCCTGGTTTACATGTGCATTCATTTACAAACAACTTCAAGAAACTGGTTTCACCTAACTTTTAGTGAATGCAGTAGTTACTTCAAGTTTGAAACGTAAGTTAGATGCTTGTTTGTTTGGCTGCTATGCCCTTGCTTACACTCACATGTCAACAAACACCATTTACCTAAGGCTAAGCCAATGCCATTGTTTCTTCACTTTAAAAAACTAAATAATATTTGTCTTTTATATGCTGCTATGTCTGTGTTTTCACTTAAATTCATCTTCAAAACACTGGTTTCTGTAACAGGCTGTGAATGCAGGAGTTAATTGATCTTTGAAAGTTAAGTCAGATACTGGTTTGTGTGGCAGCTATGCCCTTGCTTTCACTCATTCTCAATGTAAAAACACTGTTTTTACCTAATTCTATGCCAAAACAGAGGTTTCCACAGTTTTCTAAACTAAGCAATTTATGCACAGAATGGCCGCTTTGCAATTATTTTCACTTTCAAAGAATGTGAAAACACTTCTTTTACAATGCCAAATCTACTGGTTCCTCACTATCAAAATCTAAATATGATTCTTGTTTCTTACAATGCTATAAATGTGCTTTCAATTAAAATCAACTTGAAAACACTGCTTTTCACTAACCGTAGATGAATGAATTGAGTTCTTTGCTTTAGAAAATGAAAAAATAACCTTTTTCATTGGCTGATTTGCATGTGCATTCATTTACAAACAACTTCAAGACACTGGTTTCACCTAACTCTCTGTGAATGCAGTAGTTACTTTAAGTTTGAAAGGTAAGTAAGATTCTTGTTTGTTTGCATGCTATGCTCTTGCTTTCGCTCATTATCAATGTAAAAACACTGCTTTTACCCAATAGTATGCCAAAACACTGGTTTATTCTGTTTTCAAAACTAAGAAATAAACTAATTACATAGGCACCTATAGACTTGTTTTCACTTACAAAGAATGCCAAAGCACTGCTTTTACTATACCAAAGCTGCCGGTTCCTCAATTTTGAAATCTAAGTAAGATTCTTGTTTCTTATTGTTATACATGTGTTTTCAATTTAAATCAACTTGAAAATACTGCTTTTCTCTAACGTTGGATGAATGCATTGAGGTTTAGCTTAGAAAACCAAAAAATAACTTGTTTCTTTGGCTGATTTACATGTGTATTCATTTAAAAAACAACTACAAGTCACTGCTTTCACCTAATTCTCTGCGAGTGCAGTAGTTACTACAAGTTTGAATGGTTAGTAAGATTATGGTTTGTTTGGCTGCTATGCGCTTGCTATCAGTCACATATCAACACACAGCTTTCACCTCAGTCTAAGCCAATGCAGTATTTACTTCACTTTAGAAAACTAAATAAGATTTCTCTTTTATTTGCAGCTATGCCTGTGTTTTCTACTTAAATTCATCTTTCAAACACTGGTTTCCCATAACAGGCTGTGAATGTAGGAGTTAACTCAACTTTGAAAGTTAAGAAACATACAAGTTTGGCAGCTATGCACTTGCTTTCACTCATATGAATGTAAAATCTCTGCTTTTACCTAATATCATGCCAAAACACTAGATTTTTCCGTTTTCCAAACTTAGAAATATACTCTTTAAATTGGCAGCTATTCACTTGTTTTCACTTAAAATATATGTCAAAAAAAATGCTTTGACCATGCCAAAGCTCCCGGTTCCTCACTTTCAAAATCAAAGTAAGATTCTTGTTTCTTAAAGTGCAAAGCAAGTGTTTTCTATTACAATCATTATAACGTCAACTATGCACTTGTTCTCACTTACAATGAATGTGAAAACACTGCTTTTGCTATGCCAAACCAGCTGATTATTTACTTTCAAAATCTAATTTAAATTCTTGTTTCTTACAATGGTGTACGTGTGTTTTCAATTACTATGAATTTGAAAACACTGCATTTCCCTAACGCTGGCTGAATGCATTGCGTTCTTAGCTTTAGAAATCCAAAAAAGAAACTTGTTTCATTGGCTGAATTGCATGTGTATTCATTTACAAACAACCTCAAGACACTGGTTTCAACTATCTCTCTGTGAATGCAGTAGTTAACACAAGTTGTGAAAGTTAAGTACAGTTCTTTTTTGTTTAGATGCTATGCCCTTTCTTTCGCTCATTTCTCAACACACAGATATTGCCTAAGGCTAATCCCATGCTGTGGTTTCTTCACTTCACAAAACTAAATAATACTTGTCTTTTATTTGCTGCAGTGCCTATGTTTTCTCTTAAATTCATCTTAAAAACACTGGTTTTTTGTAAAAGGCAGTCAATGCAGCAGTTAATTCAACTTTGAAATTTAAGTAAGACACTTGATTGTTGTGCTTCTGTGCGCTTGCTTTCACTCACTATGAATGCACAAACACTGCTTTTACCTAATACTATTCCAAAACAGTGGTTTCTGCATTTTTCAAAACTAAGCCATATACTCATTACATTGGCAGCTTTGCACTTGTTCTCACTTACAATGAATATCAAAACACTACTTTTATTATGCTGAAGCTGCGGGTTCCTCACTTACAAAATCTAAGTAAGATTCTTGTTTCTTACAATGCTATTCATGTGTTTTTCATTACAATCAACTTGAAAACACTGCTTTTCCCTAATGTTGGCTGAATGCATTGACTTCTTAGATTTAGAAATCCAAAAAATAAATTTGTTTCATTTGTTGAATTGTATGTTTATTCATTTACAAGCAACTTCAATACACTAGTTTCACCTATCTCTCTGTGAATGCAGTAGTTACTTCAAGTTTGAAAGGTTAGTAATTTTCTTGTTTGTTTGGCTGCTATGCCCTTGATTTCACACATATGTCACCACACATTTTTGTCAAAGGCTAAACCAAGACAGTGGTTTCTTCTATTTACAAAACTAAATTAGACTTGTCTTTTATTTGCTCGTATGCCTATGTTTTCACTTAAATTCATCTTCAAAACACTGGTTTTCTGTAACAGGTTGTGAATGAAGCAGGTAATTCAACTTTGAAAGTTTGGTAAGATAGTTGTTTGTTTGGCTGCTATATGCTTGCTTTCACTCATTATCAATATAAAAACACTGTGTTTACCTAATACTATGCCAAAACACTCATTCCTTCTGTTTTCAAAACTAAGCAATATACTCATTACATTGGCAGCTATGCACTTATTTTTACTTGCAATGAATGGCAAAACATTGCTTTTACTATGCAAAGTATCTTGGTCCTCACTTGGTAATCTAAGTAAGATTCTTGATTATTTCAATGCTATACATGTGTTTCATTTAACAAAAACTTGAAAACACTGCTTTTCCCTAATTTTGGCTGAATGCATTGAGTTCTTTGCGTTAGAAAACCAAAAAAGAAACCTGTTTCATTGGCTGATTTGCATTTGTATTCATTTTCAAACAACTTCAAGACAGTGATTTCACCTATCTCTCTGTGAATGCAGCAGTTACTTAAAGTATGAAAGAAAGTAAGATTCTTGTTTGTTTGGATGCTATGCCCCTGCTTCACTCACATGTCAACACCCAGCTTTTACCTAAGGCTAAGTCAATGCAGTTGTTTCTTCACTTTAGAGATCTAAATAAGATTTTTTTTTATTTGCTGCTTTGCCTGTGTTTTCACCTAAATTCAACTTCAAAACACTGGTTTCCCGTAACAGGCAGTGAAAGTAGCCGTTAATTAAACTTTGAAAGTTAAATAAGATACTTGTTTTCCTGGTTGCTATGCATTTCTTTTCACTCATTATCAATGTAAAAACACTGCTTTACCTAATACCATGTCAAAACAGTGGTTTCTTCAGTTTTCAAAACTAAGCCTTATACTCATTACATTGGTATCTATGCACTTGTTCTCCCTTACAATGAATGTCAAAACACTGCTATTTTTATGCCAAAGCTGCCATTTCCTGGCTCTCAAAATCTACTTAAGATTCTTGTTTCTTATAAAGGTATACATATGTTTTCATTTACAATCAAATTGAAAACCCTTCTTTTCCCTAACATAGGCTGAATGCATTGAGTTCTTAGCTTTCGAAAACAGAAAAGCAACATGTTTCATTGGCTGATTTGCATGTGTATTCATTTACAAACAACTTCAAGACACTGATTTCACCTATCTTTCTCTGAATCCAGTAGTTTCTTCAAGAATGAAAGGTAAGTAAGTTTCTTGTTTGTTTGGCTGCAATTCCCTTGCTTTTACTCACTTGTGAACACAGAGGTTTTACCTAAGGCTAAGCAAATGAAGCGGTTTCTTCACTTTACAAAATTAAATATGATTTGTACTTTATTTCCTGCTATGCCTGGGTTTTCAATTAAATTCTTCTTCTAACACTGGTTTCCCGTAACAGCCTGTGAATGCAGCAGTGAGTTCAACTTTGAAAGTCAAGTAAGATACTCGTTTGTTTGGATGCTATACACTTGCTTCCTCTCATTATCAATGTAAAAACAATGCTTTTTCCCAACACTATGCCAAGACACTGGTTTCTTCAGTTTTCAAAGCTAAGCAATATACTCATTACATTGGCAGCTAAGCACTGGTTCTCACTTACAGTGACTGTCAAAACACTGCTTTTACTATGCCAAAGCTTCCAGTTCCTCACTTTGGAAATCTAAGTAAGATTCTTGTTTCTTACAATGCTATACATGTGTTTTCATTTACAATCAACTTGAAAACACTGCTTTTGCTGAACACTCATTAAATGCAGTGAGTTCTCTGCTTCAGAAAACCAAAAAGGAAACTGGTTTCTTTGGCTGATTTGCTTCGGTATTCACTAAAAATCAATTTCAATTCACTGGTTTCACCAAACACTCTGTGAATGCAGTAGCTACTTTAAGTTTGAAAGGTAAGTAAGGTTCTTGTTTGCTTGGAAGCTATGCACTTGCTTTCACTCACATGTCAACACACACCATTTGCCTAAAGCTAAGCCAATGCAGTGGTTTCTTCACTTCAGAAAACTAATTAAGATTTATCTTTTATTTGCTGCTTGGCTTGCGTTTTCACTGAAATTCATCTTTAAAACACTTGTTTCCAAAACTGGGTGTGAATGTAGTAGTTAATTCAAATTTGAAAGTTAAGTAAGATACTTGTTTGTTTGTCGGATATTCTCTTTGCTTTCACTCATTATCAATGTAAAAACACTGCTTTTACCTAATATTATGCCAAAACACTCTTTCTTCAGTGTTCAAAACTTAGCAATATACCCATTACATTGGCAGCTATGCACTTGTTTCACTTACAATGTAAGTCAAAAACAATTTTACTATGCCAAAGCTGCTGGTTCCTCACTTTGGAAATCTAAGTAAGATTCTTGTTTCTTATATGCTATACATGCGTTTTCAATTAAAACCAACTTGAAAAAACTGCTTTTCCCTAACGTTGGCTGAATGCATTGAGTTCTTTGCTTTTGAAAACCTAAAAATAACCTTGTTTCATTGGCTGATTTGCATGTGTATACATTTAAAAACAACATGCAGACACTGGTTTCACCTGTCTCTCTGTGAATGCCAGAGTTACTTAAAGGTTGAAAGGTAAGTAAGATTCTGCTTTGTTTCGTTGCTATGCCCTTGCTTTCCCTCACATGTCAACACACAGTTTTACCTGAGGCTACCCCAATGCAGTAGTTCCTTCACTTTACAAAACTAAAGAATATTTGTCTTTTATTGCTGCTATGCCTGTGTTTTCACTGAAATTCAGCTTCACAACACTGATATCCCATAAAAAGCTGAAATTGCAACAGTTAATTCAACTTTGAAAGCTAAGTAACATACTTGGTGTTGGGCTGCTAAATGCTTGCTTTCACCCACTATGAATGTAAAAACAGTGCTTTTACCTAATAATATGCCAAAACACTGGATTCTTCCGTTTTCAGAAATAAGCAATATACTCATTACATTGGCAGGTATGCACTTGTTTTCAATTATAATGAATGTCAAAATACTGCTTTTACTATGCCAAAAGTCCCGTTTCCTCACTTTCAAAATCTAAGTAAGATTCTTGTTTCTTTCAAAGCTATACATGTGTTTTCAATTACAATCAACTTGAAAACACTGCTTTTCCCTAACTTTTGCTGAATGCATTGAGTTCTTTGTTTGAGGAAACCAAAAAAAACTTGTTTCATTGGCTTATTTCCATGTGTATGCATTTACAAACAACTTCAAGTCACTGATTTCACCGATCTCTCTGTGAATGCAGGAGTTACTTGAAATTTGAAAGATAAGTAAGTTTCTTTTTGTTTGGTTGCTTTGCCCTTACTTTCACTCACATGTCAACACACAGCTTTTTACCAGAGGCTAAGTCAATGCAGTGGTTTCTTCACTTTAAAAAGTAAATAAGTGTTGTCTTTTATTTTCTGCTATGCTTTTGTTTTCACTTAAATTCATCTTCAAAACACTGGTTTCCCATAACAGGCTGTGAATGCAGCAGTTAGTTCAACTTTGAAAGTTAATTAAGATACTTGTTTGTTTGGCTGCTATGCACTTGCTTTCACTCATTTTCAATGTAAACACAGTGACTATACCTAATACTCTGCAAAAACAGTGGTTTCTTCAGTTTTCAACACTAAGGAATATACTCATTGTATTTTCAGCTATGCACTTGTTTTCACTTACAATGAATGTCAAAGCAAACCTTTTACTATGCAAAAGGTGCCGGTTCCTCACTTTGGTAATCTAAGTAAGACTCTTGTTTCTTTCAAAGCTATACATGTGTTTTCAATTACAATCAACTTGAAAACACTGTCTTCCCCTAATGTTGGCTGAATGCATTGAGTTCTTTGCTATAGAAAACCACAAAAGAACCTTGTTTCATTGGCTGATTTGCATGTGTATTCATTTAAAAACAACTTCAAGACACTGGTTTCAGTTATCTCTCTGTGAATCCAGGAGTTACTTCAAGTTTGAAAGGTAAGTAAGATTCTTGTTTCTTTGGCTGCTATGCCCTTGCTTTGATGCACAGGTGAACACACAGCTTTTTCCTCAGTCTTAGCCAATTCAGTAGTCTCTTCACTTTACAAAACTAAGTAATAATTTTCTTTTATTTCCTGCTATGCATGTGTTTCCCCTGAAATTCATCTTTGCAACACTGGTTTCCCGTAACAGGCTGTGAATGCAGCATTTAATTCAACTTTGAAAGGTAAGTAAGATACTTGTTTCTTTGTTTGCTCTGCACTTGTTTCACTCATTATTAAAGTAAAAGCACAGCTTTTACCTAATACTATGCCAAAACACTGGTTTCTTCAGGATTCAAAACTAAGCAATATAATCATTACCTTGGCATCTGTGCAATTGTTCTCTCTTACAGTGAATGTCAAAACACTCCTTTTACTATGCCAAAGTTGCTGGTTGCTCACTTTCAAAATCTACGTAAGATTCTTGTTTCTTAAAATGCTATACATGTGTTTTCAATTACAATCAACTTGAAAACACTGCTTTTCCTTAACGTTGGCTGAATGCATTGAGTTCTTTGCTTTAGAAAACCAAAAAAGAAACTTGTTTCATAGCCTGATTTGCATGTGTATTCATTTACAAACAACTTCAAGACACTGGATTAACCTAACCCTCTATGAATGCAGTAGTTACTCCAAATTTGAAAGTAAGTAAGATTCTTGTTTGTTTGGCTGCTATGGCCTTGCTTCCACCCACAGGTCAACACACATCTTTTACCTAAGGCTATTCCAATGCAGTGGTTTCTTCATATTACAAAACTAAATAACATTTGCCTTTTATTTCCTGCTATGCCTGTGTTTTCTCTTAAAATCATCTTGAAAACACTGGTTTCCCATAACAGGCTGTGAATGTAGCAGTTAATTCAGCCTTGAAAGTTAACTAAGATGTTTGTTTGGCTGCTATGCGCTTGCTTTCACTCATTATCAATGTAAAAACACTGCTTTTACCTGATAGTAGTACAAAACACTGGTTTCTTCAGTCTTCAAAACTAAGCAATATACTCAATACATTGGCAGCTATGCACTTGTTTTCACATACAATGAATATCAATACGCTTCTTTTACTCTTCAAAAGCTGCCGAATCCTCATTTTTGTAATCTAAGTAAGATTCTTGTTTCTTACCATGCTAAGCCTGTGTTTTCAACACAATCTACTTAAAAACACAGCTTTCCCCTAACGTTGGCTGAAGGCATTGTGTTTCTTCCCTTAGTAATCCAAAAAAAATTTATTTCATTGTCTGATTTGCATATGCATTCATTTACAAAATAATTCAAGATTCTTGTTTCACCTATCTCTGTGAATGCAGTAGTTACTTCAAGTTTGATATTTTAGTAAAATTCTTTTTTTTTTTTTTCTGCTTTGCCCTTGTTTTCACTCACAAGTCAATACACAGCTTTTGCTGTGGCAATGCAGGGGTTTATTCACTTTACAAAACTAAATAAGATTTGTAATTTATTTGATGCTATGTCAATGTTTTCACTTAAATTCATCTTCAAAACCCTACTTTTCCGAAACAGGCTGTGAATGCAGTAGTTAATTCAACTTTGAGAGTTAAGTAAGATACATGTTTGAATGCTATGCACTTGCTTTCACTCACTGTCAGTGAAAAATAGCGCTTTTACCAAATACAATGCCAAAACCCTGGTTTTTACAATTTTAAATACTACGCAATATACTCATTACATTGGCAGCAATGCACTTGTTTTCACTTACAATGAATGTCAAAACACTCTTTTTACTATCCAAAAGCTGCCGGTTCCTCACTTTGATAATCTATGTAAGATTCTAGTTTCTTTCAAAATTATACATCTGTTTTAATTACAATCAACTTGAATACACTGTTTTTCCCTAATGTTTTCTGAATGCATTGAGTTCTTTTTTTAGAAAACCAAAAAGGGAACTTGTTTCATTGGCTGATTTAGATGTGCAAAAATTTACAAACAACCTCAAGACACTGGTTTCACCTAACCCTCTGTGAATGCAATAGCTACTTCAAGTTTGAAATGTAAGTAAGATTCCTGTTTGTTTGGCTATGCCCATGCTTTCACTCACATGTCAACACACAGTCTTTGTCTTAGGCTAAACCAATACAGTGGTTTCATCACTTTACCAAACTAAATAAGATTTGTCATTTATTTGCTGCTATGCCTGTGTTTCCACTTATATTATTATTCAAAACACTGCTTTCCTGTAACAGGCTGTGAATGCAGCAGTTAATTCAACTTTGAAAGTTAAGTAAGATACTTGGTTTTTTGACTGTTTTGCACTTGATTTCACTCATTATCAATGTAAAAGCAGTGCCTTTACCTAATACTATGCCACAACCCAGGTTTTTTCAATTTTCCAAACTAAGCAATATACTCATTACATTCGCAAATATGCACTTGTTTTCACTTACAATGAATGTCAAAACACTGCTTTAACTATACCAAAGCTGCCGATTCTTCACTTTTGAAATCAAATTAGATTCTTGTTTCTTACCGTGCTATACATTGTTTTCAATTACAAGCAACTTTAAAGCACTGCTTTTCCTTAACGTTGGGTGAAGGCATTGAGTTATTTGCTTTAGAAAACCAAAAAAGTAACTTGATTCAATCTCTAATTTTCATGTGTATTCATTTACAAAAAACTTCACGACACTGGTTTCACCTATCTCTGTGTGAATTAAGGAGTTACTTCAAGTTTGAAAGTTAAGTAACATTCTTGTTTGGCTGCTATGCCCTTGCTTTCACTCACATTTCAACACACAGATTTTAGCTGAAGTTAAGCAAATGCAAGGGTTCCTTCACTATACAAACCTAAATAAGATTTATCTTTTATTTCCTTCTCTGCTTGTGTTTTCACTGAAATTCATCTTGAAATCACTGGTTTCCTGTAACAGGCTGTGAATGTAGCAGTTAAATCTAGTTTGAAAGTTCAGTATGTTACTTGTTTGTTTGGCTACTATGCACTTGTTTCACTCATTATCAATGTAAAAACACTGCTTTTACCTAATGATATGCCAAATCACTGGTTTCTTCAGGTTTCAAAACTAAGGAATATTCTATATTCATTGGGAGCTATGCACTTCTTCTCACTTAGAATAAATGTCAAAACACTTCTTTTCCATAGCCAAACCTGACTGTTCTTCAATTTGGAAATCTAAGTAAGATTCTTGTTTCTTAAAATGGTACACATGCGTTTTCAATTACAATCAACTTGAAAACACTGGTTTTCCCTAATATTGGCTGAATGCACTAAGTTCTTTGCATTTGAAAACCAAAAAAGAAACTTGATTCATTGGCTGATTTGCATGTGTGTTCATTAACAAACAACTTCAAGACACTATTTTCACCAATCTCTTTGAGAATGAAGGAGTTACTTAAAGTTTGAAAAGTAAGTAAGATTCATGTTTGTTTGGTGGCTATGGCCTTACATCACGCACATATCAAGACACAGCTTTTACCGGAGGATATGTCAATGCAGTAGTTTCTTCACTTTTCAAAACTAAAGCAGATTTGTCTTTTATTTGCTGCTATGCCTGTGTTTTCACTGAAATTCGTCTTCACAACCCTGGTTTCCCATAACATGCTGGAATTCAGCAATTAATTCAACTATGAACATGACGTTAGATACTGGTTTGTTTGGCTGCTATGCATTTGCTTTCCCTCATTATCAATGTAAAAACACTGCTTTTACCTAATACTATGCCAAAACACAGGTTTCTTCATTTTTCAAAACTAAGCAATATACTCATTACATTGGCAGCTATGCACTTATTCTCACTTACAATGAAAGGCAAAAACTGCTTTTACCATGGAAAAGCTGCTGTTTCCTCACTTTCGAAATCTAAGAAAGCTTCTTGATTCTTACAATGCTAAGCATGTGTTTACAATTACAATCAACTTGAAAATACTGATTTTCCCTGATGATGGCTGAATGCATCGAGTCCTTTTCTTTAGAATACAAAAAAATAAACATGTTTAATTGGCTTATTTGCATGTGTATTCATTTACAAACAACTTCAAGACACTGGTTTCAGCTAACTCCCTCTGAATGCGGTAGTTAGTTCAAGTTTGAAAATAAGTAAAATCATTTTGTTTGGCTGCTATGCCCTAGCTTTCACTCACGTGTCAACATATTGTTTTACCTAAGGCTAAATCTATGAAATGGTTTTTTCACTTAATAAAACTAAAGTAGATTTCTATTTAATTTGCTGCTATGCCTGTTTTCGCTTAAATTCATCTTCAAAAAACTGGTTAACCCTGACAAGCTGTGAAAGCAGCAGTTAATTCAAATTTGAACATTAAGTAAGATACTTGTTTGTTTGGCTGCTATATGCTTGATTTCACTCATTTTTAATGTAAAAACACTGCTTTTTCCTAATACTATGCCAAAGCACTGGTTTCTTCACTTTTCAAAACTAAGCAATATACTCATTACATTGGCAACTATGCACTTGTATTCATTTTCAATGAATGTCAAAACACTTATTTTACTATGTGAAATCTGCCGGTACTTCACTTTTGAAATCTAAGTAAGAATCTCGTTTCTTACAATGCTATACATGTGTTTTCAATTACACTCAACTTGAAAACACTGCTTTTCCCTAACTTTCATTGAATGTGTTAATTTCTTTGCTTTAGAAAACAGAAAAAGAAAATTGTTTCATAGGCTGATTTACCTGTGTATTGATTACAAACATCTTCAAGACACTGGTTTCATCTATCTCTCTGTGAATGCAGGAGTTACTTAAAGTGTGAAAGTTAGGTAAGATTCTTGTTTGTTTGGTTGCTATGCCCTTGCTTTCACTCACATGACAACACACAGCTTTTACCGGAGGCTAAGTCAATGCAATTGTTTATTCACTTTACAAAACTAAACAAGATTTGTCTTTTATTTGCTGCAATGCCTGTGTTTTCACTTAAATTCATCCTAAAAACACTGGTTTCCCATAACAGTCTGTGAATGCAGGAGTTATTTCAACCTTGAAATTTAAGTAGGATACTTTTTTGTTTGGCTGCTATGCACTTGTTTTCACTCATTATCAATGTAAAAACAATGCTTTTATCTAATACTATGCCAAAACCCTGGTTTCTTTAGTATTCAAAACTTAGCAATATACTCATAATATTGGCAGCTTTGCAATAGTTTTGACATACAATGAATGTCAAAACATTGCTTTTACTAAGCCAAATCTGTCGGTTCCTCACTTTCAAAATCTAAGTAAGATTATTGTTTCTTACAATGCTATACAGATGTTTTCAATTACAATCAACTTGAAAACACTGCTTTCCCTTAACGTTGGCTGAATGTATTGAGTTCTTTTCTTTAGAAACCCAAAAAACAAACGTGTTTCATTTTGTGATTTCCCTGTGTATTCATTTAAAAACCACTTCAATGCACTGGTTTCACATATCTCTCTGTGAATGCAGTATGTATTTTAAGTTTCAAAGGTAAGTAAGATTCTTGTTTGTTCAGATGCTATGCCCTCGCTTTCACTCACATGTCAACACACAGTTTTGCCTAAAGCGAAGACAATACAGAAGTTTCATCACTTTAAAAAACTAAATAAGATTTGTCTTTTATTTGCTGCTATGCCTGTGTTTTCACTTAAATTCATTTTCAAAACACTGGTCTTCCATAATAGGCTGTGAATGCAGCAGTTAATTCAAATTTGAAAGTTAAGTAAGATACTTGTTTGTTTAGCTGCTATGTGCTTGCTTTCTCTCATCAATGTAAATACACTGATTTTCCCTAATACTATGCCAAAACACTGGTTCCTTCAGTTTTCAAAACTAAGCAATATACTCATTACATTGACAGCTATGCACTTGTTTTCACTTACAATGAATGTCATAACAATTCTTTTACTATGCCAAAGCTACCGGTTCCTCACTTTCGAAATCTAAGTAAGATTCTTTTTTCTTACAACACTATACATGTGTTTTCAATTACAATCAACATGAAAAAACTGCTTTTCATTAACGTTGGCTGAATGCATTGAATTATTTGCTTTAGAAAACCAAAAAACAAACTTCTTTCATTCGCTGATTTGCATGTGTATTCATTTACAAACAACTTCAAGACACTGATTTCACCTAACTCTCTGTGAATGCAGTAGTTACTTCAAATTTGAAAGTTAAGTAAGATGCTTGTTTCTTTGGATGCTATGCCCTTGATTTCACTCACATGTACACATACAGCTTTTACTTGCTGCTAAGTCAATGCAGTGGTTCCTTCACTTTAGAATGCTAAACAAGTTTTGTCTTTTATTTGCTGCTATGCCTGTGTTTTCACATAAATTCATCTTCAAAACACTGTTTTGCCATAACAGCCTGTGAATGCAGGAGTTATTTCAAATTTGAAAGATAAGTAAGATACTTGTTTTTTTGGCTGCTATGCACTTGTTTTCACTCATTATCAATGGAAATACACTGCTTTTACCTAATATTATGCCAAAACACTGCTTTCTTATGTTTTCAAACAGAGCAATATACTCATTACATGGCAGTTTTGCACTAGTTTTCACCTACAATGAAATTCAAACACTGCTTTCACTATGCCAACCTTGCCGGTTCCTCACTTTAAAAATCTAAGTAAGATTCTTGTTTCTTAAAATGCTATATATGTGTTTTCATTTACATTCAACTTGAAAACACTGCTTTTCCTTAACTTTGCCTGAATGCATTGAGTTCTTTACTTTAAATAACAAAAAAAAATTTGTTTCATTGGCTATTTTGCACGTGTATTCATTTACTATCAACTTCAAGAGACTAGTTTCCCTAACTCTCTGTGAATTCAGTAGTTACTTCAAGTTTGAAAGGTAAGTAAGATTCTTGTTTGTTTGGCTGCTATGCCCTTGCTTTCACTCACATGTCAACACACAGGTTTTACCTAAGGCTAAGCCAATGCATTGGTTTCTTTACTTTACAAAACTAAATAAAATTTGTGTTTTACTTGCTGCTATGAATATGTTTTCACTGAAATTCATCTTTAAAACCCTTTTTCCAGAAACAGACTGTGAATGCAGCACGTTATTCAACTTTGAAATTTAGGTAAAATACTTGTTTGTTTGCCTTCTATGCACTTACTTTCACTCCTTATCAATGTAAAGCACTACAATTACCTAATATTATTCAAAACACTGGTTTCTTCAGTTTTCAAAACGTAACAATACACTGATTACCTTGACAGCTATGCATTTGTTTTTACTTACAATGACTATCATAACACTGCTTTTATTATGCCAAAGTTGCTGGCACCTCACTTTCAAAATCTAACTAAGATTCTTATTTCTTAAAATTCTATACATGTGTTTTCGATTATAATCAACTTGAAACATTGCTTTTCCCTAATGTTGGCTGAATGCATTGAGTTCTTTGCTTTAAAAAGCAAAAAAGAAACTTGTTTCATTTGCTGCCTTGCATGTGTATGCATTTACAAACAATTTCAAGACACTGGTTTCACGTAACTCCCTGTCAATGCAGTAGTTAGGTGAAGTTTGGAAGGTAAGTACGATTCTTGTTTTTCTGGATGCAATTCCCTTGCTTTCACTCACATATCAACACACAGATTTTGCCTAAGGCTAAGCCAATGCAGTGGTTTCCTCACTATACCAAAAGATTTTTCTTTTATTTACTGCTTTGCCTCTGTTTTCACTGAAATTCATCTTCAAACACTGGTTTCCCATAACAGGCTGTGAATGCAGCAGTTAATTCAACTTTGAAAATTAAGTATGATACTTCTTTGTTTGGCTGTTATGCGCTTGCTTGCACCCATTATCAATGTAAAACAGTGCTTTAACCTAATACTATCCCAAAACACTCGTTTCTTCAGTTTTCAAAACTAAACAATATACTCATTACATTGGCAGCTATGCACTTGATTTCACTTACAATGAATATCAAAACACTGCTTTTAATATTCAAAACTTGCCGGTCCTCACTTTGGTTATCTAAGTAAAATTCTTGTTTCTTACAAAGCTATACATGTGTTTTCAATTACCATCAACTTGAAAACACTGCTTTTCCCTAACATTGGTTGAATGCATTGAGTTGTTTGCATTTGAAAAACAAAAAAAAATTGTTTCATTGTCTCATTTGCTTGTGTATTCATTTACAACCAACATCAAGACAATGACTTCACCTATCTCTCTGTGAATGTGGTAGTTACTTCAAGTTTGAAAGTAACTAAGATTCTTGTTGGTATGGATGCTATGTGCTTGCTTTCATGCACATGTCAGCACACAGCTTTTACCTAAGACAAAGCCAATGCAGTGGTTTCGTCACTTTAAAAACAAAATAAGATTTGCCTTTCATTTGCTACTATGCCTGTGTTTTCACTGAAATTCATCTTCAAAACACCTATTTCAGTTGAGATGCTGTGAATGTAGCCGTTAATTCACTTTGAAAGTTCAGTAAGATTCTTGTTTGTTTGGCTGCTATGTGCTTTCTTTCACTCATTATCAATGTAAAAACCCTCCTTTTCCCTAATACTATGTGAAAAAGCTTCTTTCTTCAGTTTTAAAAACTATGCAGTAAATTCATTACATTGACAGCTATGCACCTCTTCTCAATTACAATGAATGTCAAAACAATTCTTTTACTCTGTCAAAGTTGCTGGTTCATCACCTTGGAAATCTAAGTAAGATTCTTGTTTCTTACAATGCTATATATGTGTTTTCAATTACCATTAACTTGAAAACACTGCTTTTCCTTAACGTTGGTTGAATGCATTGAGTTCTTTGCTTTTGAAAAACAAAAAAAAATTTTTTCATTCACTGATTTGCATGTGCATTCTTTTACAAACAAATTCAAGACACTGGTTTCACCTAACTCTCTGTGAATGCAGTAGTCACTTCAAGTTTGTAAGGTAAGTATGGTTCTTGTTTGTTTGGCTGCTATGCCCATGCTTTCAAACACATGTGAACACACAGCTTTTATGTAAGCCTAAGGCAATGCAGTGATTTCCTTACTTACAAAACTAAATAAGGTTTGTCTGTTTTTTTATGCTATGATGTGTTTTCACTTAAATTCATCTTCAAAACACTGGTTTCTTATAACACAGTGTGAATGCAGCAGTTAATTCAACTTTGAAAGTTAAGTAAGATTCTTGTTTATTTGGCTTCTATGTACTTGCTTTCAATCACTATGAAGGTAAAAACACTTCTTTTACCAAATAATATGCCAAAAACACTGGTATCTTCAATTTTCAAAACCAAGCAATGTACTGTATACAATGGCAGCTATGCACTTGTTTTCACTTTCAATGAATGTCAAAACACTGCTTTTACTATGCCAAATCTGCTGGGACCGCCCTTTGGTAATTTGAGTAAGATTCTTGTTTCTTACGATGCTATACATGTGTTGTCAATGACAATCAACTTGAAAACACTGCTTTTCCCTCATGTTGGCTGAATGCTTTGAGTCCTTTGCTTTAGAAAACAAAAAAGAACCTTGTTTCTTTGACTGAGTTGCATGTGTATTCATTTACAAACAACTTCAAGACATTTGTTTTACCTAAATATCTGTGAATGCAGCACTTACTTCAATTTTGAAAAGTAAATAAATTTTTGTTGTTTGGCTGCTATACCCTTGCTTTCACTGACATGTCAACATCCAACATTTACCTAAGGCTAAGTCAATACAAAGGTTTCTTCTCTTTACAAAACTAAATAAGTTTTGTCTTTAGTTTGCTGCTATGCCTGTGTTTTCACCTAAATTCATTTTCAAAACACTGATTTCCCCTAACAGGCTGTGAATGCAGCCTTTATTTCAACTTTGAAAGTTAAGTAAGATACTTGTTTGTTTGACTGCTATGCACTCGCTTTCACTCATTATCAATGGAAAAACAGTGTTTTTACCTAATACTAAGCCAAAACACTGTTTTCTTCAGTTTTCAAACTAAGAAATATATTCATTACATATGGAGCTATGCACTTGTTTCCACTTACAATGAATGACAAAGAACTTCTTTTACTCTGCAAAAGCTGCCTGTTCCTCACTTTAGTCATCTAATTAAGATTCTTGTTTCTTACAATGGTATACATGTGTTTTCAGTGACAATCAACTTGAAAACACTGCTTTTCCAAAACTATGGAAAATGCATTGAGTTCTTTGCATTAGAAAACCAAAAACGGAACTTGTTTCATTGGCTGATTTGCATGTGCTTTCATTGCAAACAACATCATGACACTGGTTTCACCTAACTCTCTGTGAATGCAGTAGTTACTTCAAGTTTGAAAGTTAGTTAAGTTTCTTGTTTGTTTGGCTCCTATTCCCTTGCTTTCACTCACATGTCAACACAGAGATTTTTCCTAACGCCAAGCAAATGCAGTGGTTTCTTCACTTTTCAAAACTAAATAAGATTGGTTTTTTATTTCCTGTTATGCCTGTGTTTTAGGTAAAATTCATCTTCAAAACTCTGGTTTCTCATCACACACTGTGAATCCAGCAGTTAATTCAACTATGAAAGTTAAGTAAGATACTTGTTTGTTTGGATCCTATGCACTTGTTTTCACTCATCATCAATGTAAAAACACTGCTTATACCTAATACTATGCCAAATCACTGGTTCATTCAGTTTTCAAAACTAAGCGATATACACCTTACCTTGGCAGCTATTCCCTTTTTTTCGCTTTCAATGAGTGACCAACCACTCATTTTACTATGGCAAAGCTGCCAGTTCCTCAGTTTCAAAATCTAAGTAAGATTCTTGTTTCTTACACTGCTATACATGTGTTTTGAATTAAAATCAACTTGAAAACACTGCTTTTCCCTAAATTGGGCTGAATGCATTGAGTTCTTTGCTTTAGAAAACCAAAAGAAAAACTTGTTTCGTTGCCTGAGCAGCATGTGTATTCATTTACAAACTTATTCAAGACACTGGTTTCACCTAACTCTCTGTGAGTGCAGTAGTTACTTCAAGTTTGAAAGGTAACTAAGATTCTTGTTTTTTTTATTATATGCCCTTGCTTTCACTGAAATATCAAATTCATCCAGCTTTTACATAAGCCTAAGTAAATGCAGTGGTTTCTTCACTGTACAAACTAAATAAGGTTTGTTTTTTATTTCCTGCTATGCCTGAGTTTTCACTTAAATTCATCTTCAAATCTCGGGTTTCCCATAACAGACCATGAATACAGGAGTTAATTCAACTTTGAAAGATAAGTAAGATATTTTTTCTTTGCGTGCTATGTGCTTGCTTTCACTCACTATCAATGTAAAACTCAGCTTTTACCTAATATATGCCAAAACACCGGTTTCTTCAATTTACATAACTAAGCAATATACTCATTACATTGGCAGCTATACAATTGTTTTCACTTACAATGAATGTCAAAACACTGCTTTTACTATGCCAAAGCTGACTGTTCTTCAGTTTCAAAATCTAAGTAAGAGTCTTATTTCTTAAAATGCTATACATATGTTTTCAATTAAAATCACCTTGAAATCACTGCTTTTCCTTAACGTTGGCTGAATGAATTGAGTTCTTTGCTTTAGAAAACCAAAAAAGAAATTTGTTTCATTGGCTGATTTGCATGCTTATTGATTTACAAACAACTTCGGAAACTGGTTTCACTTATCTCTCTGTGCATGCAATATTTACTTCAAGTTTGAAAGGTAAGTAAGACTCTTGTTGGTTTGGCTGCTATTCCCCTGCTTTCACTCACATGTCAACGCACAGCTTTTACCTGAGGCTAAGCCAATGCAGTGGTTTTATCACTTTAAAAAACTAAATAAGATTAGTCTTTTCTTTGCTGTATGCCTGTGTTTTCACTTAAATTCATCTTCAAATCCCTGGTTTCCCAAAACAGGATGTGAATGCAGCTGTTAATTCAAATTTGAAAGTTAAGTAAGTTGTTTGTTTGACTTCTATGTGCTTTCTTTCACTTACTATCAATGTAAAAACACTGCTTTTACCTAATAATATGCCAAAATACTGGTTTCTTCAGTCTTCAAAACTAAGAAAATACTCATTATATTGACAATTATGCACTTTTTTTCACTTACAGTAAATGGCAAAACACTGCTTTTACTATGCCAAAACTGCAGGTTCCTTACTTGCTAAATCTAAGTAAGATTCTTGTTTCTTACAATGCTATGCATGTGTTTTCGATTACAATCAACTTGAAAACACTGCTTTTCCCTAACATTGACTGAATTAATTGGCTTCTTTACTTTAGAAAACCAAAAAAAAACTTGTTTCATTGCCTGATTCGCATGTGTATTCATTTACAAACAACTTCAAGACACTGGTTCAACCTAACTCTCTGTGAATGCAGTAGTTACTTCAAGTTTGAAATTTAATTAAGTTTCTTGTTTGTTTGGCTACTATGCTCTTTCTTTCACTCACATGTCAACACACAGCTTTTCCTTAAGACTAAGCCAATTCAGTGGTTTCTTTACTTTAAAAACTAAAAGATATTTGTCTTTTATTTCCTGCTATGACAGTGTTTTCACTGAAATTCATCTTCACTACACTTGTTTCCCTTAACAGGCTGTGAATCAGCACTTAATTCAACTTTGAAAGCTAAGTAAGAAACTTTTTTGTTTGCCTGCTACGTGCTTGATTTCACTCATTATCAATGTAAAAACATTGCTTTTACCAAATCCTATGCCAAAACACTAGTTTCTTCATTTTCAAAACTAAGCAATATTTTCATTTCATTGGCATCTATGCACTTGTTCCCGCTTACAATGTATGTCAAACACTGCTTTTACTATGCCAAAGCTTTTGGTTTTTCACTTTAAAAATATTAGTAAGATTCTTATTTCTTACAATGCAATACATGTGTTTTCAATTACAACCAACTTGAAAACACGGATTTTCCACAACTTTGGCTGAATTCATTGAGTTTTCTGCTTTGGAAAACCTTAAAAGAAACTTGTTTCATTGGCTGATTTGCATGTGTATACATTTACAAAGAACTTCAAGACAATGATTTCACTTAAGTCTCTGTGTATGCAATAGTTACATCAAGTTTGAAAGTAAGTAAGATTCTTGTTTGTTTGGGTGCTATGTCCTTGCATTCAAACAAACGTCAACACATAGCTTTTAACTAAGGCTAAGCCAATGTGGTGGTTTCTTCACTTTACAAAACTAAAAAAGTTTTGTCTTTTATTTGGTGCTATGCCTGTGTTTTCATTTAACTTCATCTTCAAAACACTCTTTTCCCATAACAGGCTGTGAATGCAGGAGATAATTCAACTCTGAAAGTTAAGTAAGTTACTTTTTTCTTTGGCTGCTATGCACTTGCTTTCACTCACTATCAATGTAAAATCTTAGCTTTTACCTAATACAATGCAAAACACTCGTTTCTTCAGTTTACTTAACTAAGCAATATACTCATTGCATTGGCAGCTATGCAATTGTTTTCACTTACAATGAATGTCAAACCACTGCTTTTACTTTGCCAAAGATGCCCGTTCATCACTTTTGAAATCTAAGTAAGATTCTTGTTTCTTACAATGCTATACATATGTTTTCAATTAAAATCAACTTGAAAACACTGCTTTTCCTTAAGGTTGCCTGAATGAATTGAGTTCTTTGCTTTAGAAAACCAAAGATGTAATTTGTTTCATTGGCCTATTTGCATGTTTATTGAGTTACAAACAACATCAAGACACTGGTTTCACTTATCTCTCTGTGAATGCAGTTGTTACTGAAAGTTTGAAAGGTAAGAAAGGTTCTTGTTTGTTTGGCAGCTATCCCCTTTCTTACACACACATGTAAACAAACACTTTTGTCTGAGGCTAAGCCTATGCAGTGGTTTCTTCACTTTACAAAACTAAATAAAATTTTTCTTTTATTTGCTGCTATGCCTGTTTTTTTTCACTGAAATTCATCTTCACAACACTGGTTCTCCATAACAGGCTGTGAATGCAGCAGTTAATTCCACTTAAACCTACGTGAGATACCTCTTTGGACGCTATGCACTTGCTTTCACCCATTATCAATGTAAAAACAGTGCTTTTACCTAATACTATGACAAAACACTGATTTCTCCAGTCTTGAAAAATCAGCGGTATACTTATTACATTGGCAGCTATGCTCTTGTTTTCACTTACAATGTATGTCAAAACACTACTTTTACTACTCCAAAGCTGATGTTTCCTCACTTTTGAAATCTAAGCAAGATTCTTGTTTCTTACAATGCTGTACATGGGTTTTTAATTACAATCAACTTGAAAACACTGATTTTTCTGAACATTGCTGAATGCATTGTTTTCTTTGCTTTAGATAACCAAAAAATAAACTTGTTTCGATGGCTGATTTGCATGCACATTCATTTACAAACAACTTCTAGACACTCATTTCCCCTAACTCTCTGTGAATGCAGTAGTTAATTAAATTTGGATATGTAAGTAAGATTCTAGATTTTTTTGGCTGCTGTACCCTTGTTTTCAATCACAAGTCAACACAGATATTTTGCCTAAGGCTAAGCCAATGCAGTTGTTTCTTCTCTTTACAAAATTAAATAAAATTATTGTTTTATTTGCTGCTATGTCTCTGTTTTCACTGTAATTCGTCTTCAAAGCACTGTTTTCACATAACAGTCTGTGAATGCAGCAGTTAATTCAACTTTGAAAGTTAAGAATGATACTTGTTTGTTTGGTTTCATGTGCTTATTTACACTCATTATCAATGTAATAACATTGCTTTTACCAGTACTATGTCAAAACACTGGGTTCTTCAGTTTTCAAAACAAACCAATATCTCATTACATTGGCAGCTATGCACTTGTTTTCACTTGCAATGAATGTCAAATCACTGCTTTTACTATGCAAATCTGCCGGTTCCTCACTTTGGTAAACTAATTAAGATTCTTGTTTCTTTCAAAGCTTTACATGAGTTTTTAATTACAATCAACTTGAAAACACTGCTTTTCCCTAACATTGACTGAATGCATTGAGATTTTGCATTAGAAAATTGAAAAAGAAACTTGTTTCATTGGCTGATTTGCATGTGCATTCATTTACAAACAACTTAAAGACACTGGTTACAAGTAACTCTCTGTGAATGTAGTAGATACTTCAAGTTTGAAAGGTAAGATTCTTGTTTGCTTGGGAGCTATGGCCTTGCTTTCAGTCACAAGTCAACACACAGCTTTTGCCTAAGGCTAAGCCAAAACAGTGGTTGTTTCACATTACAAAACTAAATAAGACTTGTCTTTTATTCGCTGCTCTGCCTGTGTTTTCACTTAAATTCATCATCAAAACACTGGTTTCCTGTAACAGGCTGTGAATGCAGCAGTTAATTCAACTTTGATAGTTAAGTAAGATACTTGCTTGATTGGCTTCTATGCACTCTCTTTCACTCAGTATCAATGTAAAAACAGTGTTTTACCTAATACTGTGCCAAAACACTGGTATCTTCTGTTTTCAAAACTAAGAAATATGCTCATTTCATTGGCAGCTATGCCCTTGTTTTAAATTACAATGAATGTCAAAACACTCTTTTACTATGCAAAAGCTGCCGGTTCCTCACTTTGGCAATCTAATTAAGATTCTTGTTTCTTACAATACTATACATGTGTTTTCAATTACACTCAACTTGAAAACACTGCTTTTCCCTAATGTTGGCTGAATGCCGTTAGTTCTTTGATTTAAAAAACCAAGAAATAAACTTGTTTCATTGGTTGAGTTTCATATGCATTCCTTTACAAACCACTTCAAACACAGGTTTCACCTAACTCTCTGTCAATGCAGTAGTTTCTTCAAGTTTGAAAGGTAATTAAGGTTCTTGTTTGTTTGGCTTCTATGTCGTTGCTTTCACTCACATGTCAACACACATCATTTGATTAAGGCTAAGCCAATGAAGTGGTTTCTTCACTATACACAACTGAATAAGATTTACCTTTAATTTGCTGCTATTACTGTGTTTTCACTTAGATTCATCTTCAAAATATTGGTTTCCCCTAACAGGCTGTGAATGCAGCAGTTAATTACACTTTGAAAATTATGTAAGTTACTTGCTTGTTTTGCTGTTATGCACTTGATTTAATTCATTATCAAATTAAAAACA
Source organism: Cabassous unicinctus (assembly GCA_029593785.1). NCBI lineage: Eukaryota > Metazoa > Chordata > Mammalia > Cingulata > Chlamyphoridae > Cabassous > Cabassous unicinctus. Next base: position 47,239 of record JAQZBX010000373.1, on the reverse strand, counting down.
GTGCTTTTACCTAATACTATGCCAAAACCCTGGTTTCTTCAGTTTTAAAAATAAGCAATAAACTCATTACATTGGCAGCTATACACTTGTTTTCACTTACAAGGAATATCAAAACACGACTTTTAAAATGCCAAAGATGCCGGTACCCCACTTTTGAAATTTAAGTGAGATTCTTGTTTCTTACAATGCTATACATGTGTTTTCAAGGACACTCAACTTGAAAATACTGCTTTGCCCTAACATTGGCTGACTGTATTAAGTTCTTTGTTTAGAAAACAAAAAAAGAAACTTGTTTCACTGGCTGATTTGCATGTGTATTCATTTCAAACAACTTCAAGTTATTGGTTTCACCTAACTCTCTGTGAATGCAGTAGTTACTTCATGTTTGAAAGGTAAGCAATATTCTAGTTTGTTTGGATGCTATGCCTTTCCTTTCACTCACATGTTAAAACACAGCTTTTGCTTAAGGCTAAGCCATAGCCGTGGTTGTTTCACTTTACAAAACTAAAAATGATTTGGCTTTTATTTGCTGCTATGCCTGTGTTTTCCCTTAAATTCATCTTCAAAACACTGGATTCTTGTAACAGGCCATGAATGCAGCAGTTATTTCAGCTTTTAAAGTTAAGAAGGATACTTATTTGATTGGCTGCTATGCACTTTCTTTCAATCATTATCAATGTAAAAACAGTGCTTTCCCTAATACTATGCCAAGACACTGATAACTTCAGTTTACAAAACTAAGCAATATCCTCATTACATTGGCAGCTATGCAGTTGTTCTCACTTACAATAAATGTCAAAACACTGCTTTTACTATGCCAAAGCTGCCAGTTAGTCACTTTCAAAATCTAAGTAAGATTGTTGTCTTTTGTAATGTATACATGTGTTTTCAATCACAATCAACTTGGAAACACTGCTTTTCCCTAACATTGGCTGAATGCATTGAGTTCTCTGCTTTAGAAAACCAAAAAAGAAACATGTTTCATTGCCTGATTTGCATGTGTATTCATTTACAAGCAACTTCAAGGCACTGGTTTCTCCTAACTCTCTGTGAAAACAGTAATTACTTCAAGTTTGATAGGTAAGTAAGGTTCTTGTTTGTTTGGTTGCTATGCCCTTGCTTTCACTCAGATGTCAACACACAGGTGTTGCCTAATTCTAAGACAAACCAGTTGTTTCTTCACTTTTCAAAACTAACAAGTTTTATCTTTTATTAGCTGTTATGCCTGTGTTATCACTTAAATTCATCTTGAAACCGTGGTTTCCTGTAACAGGCTGTGAACGAAGCAGTTAATTCAACTTTAAACGTTAAGTAAGATACTTGGTTGTTTGGCTGCTAAGCACTTGCTTTCACTCATTATCAATGTAAAAACAGTGCTTTTAGCTAATACTATACCAAAACGCTGGTTTCTTCTGTTTTCAAAACTAATCAATATACTCATTACATTGGCAGCTATGCATTTGTTCTTATTTATAATGAATGTCAAATCACTGCTTTTACTATGCCAAAGCTGCCGCTTCCTCACTTTCAAAATCTAAGTAACATTCTTGTTTCTTACAATGCTATACATGTGTTTTCAAATACAATCAACTTGAAAATACTGCTTTTCCCTAACGTTACCTGAATGCATTGGGTTCTTTGCTTTAGAAAACCAAAAAAAGGAACTTGTTTCTTTCCCTGATATGGATTTGTATTTATTTCAAACAACTTCAATACATTTGTATCAACTAATTCTCTGTGAATGCAGTAGTTACTTCAAGTTTCCAAAGTTAGTAATATTCTTGTTTGTTTGTCTGCTTTGACCTTGCTTTCACTCACATATCAGCACACAGCTTTTACCCAAGTCTAAGCCAATGCAGTGATTTCTTCAATTTACAAAACTAAGTAAGGCTTGTCTTTTATATGTTGCTATGTGAATGTTTTCACATAAATTCATCTTCAAAACTCTGGTTTCCTGTAACAGGCTGTGTATGCAGCAGTTAATTTTATTTTGAATGTTAAGTATGTTACTTTATTGTTTGGCTGCTATGCGCTTGCTTTCACACATCATCAATGCAAAAACACTTCTTTTATCTAATACTATGTCAAAACAGTGGTTTATTCAGTTTTGAAAACTAAGCAATATACTCATTACATTGGCATCTATGCAATTTTTTTCACATACAATGAATATCAAAACACTGCTTTTACTATGCAAATCTGCCGGTGAATCATTTTGGTAATCGAAGGAAGATTCTTGTTTCTTTCAAATCTATACATGTGTTTTCAAATACAATCAAGTTGAAAACAATGCTTTTCCCTAACGTTGGCTGAATGCATTGAGTTGTTTGCTTTAGAAAATAAAAGAAGAAACTTTTTTCATTGGCAGATTTGCATGTGTATTCATTTACAAACAACTTCCAGACACTGGTTTCGCCTAACACCCTCTGAATGCAGCAGTTACTTCAAGTTTGAAAGGTAAGTAAGATTCTTTTTTTTTGGCTGCTCTACCCTTGCTTTCACTCACATGTCAACACACAGCATTTCCCTAAGCCTAAGCCAATGCAGTGGTTTCTTTGCTTTGCAAAACTAAATAAGATATGTATTTATTTCCTGCTATGCCTTCGTTTTAACTTAAATTCATCTTCAAAACAGTGGTTCCCATAACAGGCTTTGAATGCAGGATTTAATTCAACTTTGAAAGTTAAGTAAGATAATTGTTCGTTTGGCTGCTATGCACTTGATTTCACTCATTGTCAATGTAAAAACAATGCTTTTACCTAATAGAGTGCCAAAACACTGGTTCCTTCAGTTTTCAAAACTAAGCAATATACTCATTACATTGGCAACTATGCACTTGTTTTCACTAACAATGAATATCAAAACACGACTTTCACTATGCCAAAGCTGCCAGTAACTCACTTTCTTAACTATTTAAGATTCTTGTTTCTTACAATGCAATACATGTGTTTTCAATTACAATCACTTGAAAACACTGCTTTCCTTAACGTTTGCCAAATGAATTGCATTCTTTTCTTTAGAAAACCAAAAAAATGAACTTGTTTCATTGGCTGATTTGCATGTTCATTTATTTACAAACAACTTCTAGACACGGGTTTCACCTATGTCTCTGTGAATGCAGTAGTTACTTCAATTTAGAAAAGTAAATAAGATTCTTGTTTTTTGGCTGCTATGCACTTGCTTTCACTCACATGTCCACACACAGCTTTTCCCTAAGACTAAGCCAATGCTGTGGTTGCTTCATTTTACAAAACTAAATAAGGCTTGTCTTTTATTTGCTGCTATGACTGTGTTTTCAGTTAAATTCATCTTCAAAACACAGGTTTAGCATTACAAACTGTGAATGCAGGAGTTAATTCAACTTTCAAAGTTACGTAAGATACTTGTTTGCTTGACTGCTATGCATTTGGTTTCACTCATCAGTGTAAAAACACTGCTTTAATGTAATACTATGCCAAAACACCGGTTTCTTCAGTTTTCAAAACTAAGGAACATACTCATTAAATTTGCAGCTATGCATTTCTTCTCACTTACAATGAATGTCAAAACACTGGTTTACTGTGCCACAGCTGCCATTTCCTCACTTTGGAAATCTAAGGAAGATTCTTGTTTCTTACAATGCTATACAGGTGTTTTCGGTTACAATCAATTTGAAAACACTGCTTTTCCCTAAATTTGGCTGAATATTTTGAGTTCTTTGCTTTAGAAAACCAAAAAAGAAACTTGTTTATTTTTTGTGATTTGCATGTGTATTCATTTACAAACAACTTCAAGACCTTGGTTTCACCTAACTCTGTGAAAGCAGTGGTTACTACAAGTTTGAAAGGTAAGTAAGACCCTTGCTGTTTGGATGCTATGCCCTTGCTTTCACACACATGTTAACACACAGTTTTGCCTAAGGCTAAGCTAATGCAGTGGATTCTTCACTTTACAAAACTAAATCACATTAGTTTTTATTTGCTGCTTTTCCTGTGTTTTCACTTAAATTCATCTTCAAAACACTGGTTTCCTGTAACAGGCTGTGAATGCAGCATTTAATTCAACTTTGATATTTAAGTAAGATGCTTGTTTTTTTAGATGCTATGCGCTTGCTTTGACTAATCAATGTAAAAACACTGCTTTTACCTAATACTGTGCCAAAACGCTAGTTTCTTCAATTTTCCAAACGAAGCAATATACTCATTACATTGGCAGCTTTGCATTATTTTTCACTTACAATGAATGTCACAACACTGCTTTTACTATGCCAAAACTGCTGGTTCCTCACTTTTGAAATCTAAGTAAGATTCTTGTTTGTTACAATGCTATATATGTGTTTTCAATTACAATCAACTTGAAAACACTGCTTTTCCCTAGCGTTGGCTGAATGCATTGAATTCTTTGCTTTTGAAAAGCAAAAATTAACTTGTTTCATTGGCTGATTTACATTTGTATTGATTTACAAACAAGTTCTAGACACGGGTTTCACCTAAATCTCTGTGATTGCAGTAGTTACTTCAAGTTTGAAAGGTAAGTAAGATTCTTGTTCGTTTGGCTGCTATGCCCTTGCTTTCCCTCACATGTCAACACACACTTTGCCTAAGGCTAAGCCAAATCCGTGTTTTGTTCACTTTCCAAACTAAATAAGATTTGCATTTTATAGGCTGCTATGCCTGTGTCTTCACTTAAATTCACCTTCAAAGCCCTGGTTTCCCGAAACAGGGTATGAATGCAGCAGTTAATACAATTTGAAAGCTAAGTAAGATAGTTGTTGGTTTGGCTGCTATGCACTTGCTTTCAGCCATTATCAATGTAAAAACAGTGCTTTTACTAATACTGTGTCAAAACACTGGTTTCTTCAGTTTTCAATACTAAGCAATATACACATTTCATTGGCTACTATGCAGTTGTTCTCATTTACAATGAATGTCACAACATGCTTTTACTCTGCCAAACCTACCGGTTCCTCCCTTTCAAAATCTAAATAAGATTATTGTTTCTTACAATGATATACATGTGTTCTCAATTAGAATCAAGTTTAAAACACTGCTTTTCCTTAATGTTGGCTGAATGCATTGAGTTTTTTGCATTAACAAACCAAAAATCAAACTTGTTTCATTGGCGTATTTGTATGTGTATGCATATACAAACAACTTCAAAACAGTGGTTTCATCTAATTCTCTATAATTGCAGTAGTTAGTACAATTTTGAAAGGTAAGTAAGAGTCTCATTTGTTTGGAAGCTATGCCTTGCTTTCACTCACATGTCAACACACAGCTTTTGCCTAAGGCTAAGCTAATGCAGTAGATTCTTCAAATTACAAAACTAAATAAGATTTGTCTTTTATTTGCTGCTGTTCCTGTATTTTCATTTAAATTCATCTTCAAAACACAGGTTTTCTGTAACAGGCTGTGAATGCAGCAGTTAATTCAACTTTGAAAATTAAGTAAGATACTTCTTTGTTTCGCTGCTATGTGCTTGCATTCACTCATCAATGTAAGAACACTGCTTTTACCTAGTATGATGCCAAAACACTGGTTTCTTCAGTTTTCAAATCTGAGCAATACCCATTATATTGGCAGCTATGCACTTGTTTTCACTTACAATGAATGTCACAACACTGATTTTAATTTGCCAAAGCTGCAGGTTCCTCACTTTCGAAATATAAGAATGATGCTTGTTTCTTACAATGCTATAAATGTTTTTTCAATTACAATCTACTTGAAAACCCTGCTTTTCCCTAATGTTGGCTAAATGCATTGAGTTCTTTGCATTAGAAAACCAAAAAAGTAACTTGTTTCATTGGCTGATTTGCATGTGTAGTCCTTTACAAGCAACATCAAGAGACGGGTTTCACTTAACTCTCTGTGAATGCAGTAGTTATTTCAAGTTTGAAAGGTAAGAAATATTCTTGTTTGTTTGGCTGCTATTCCCTTGCTTTCACTCACAAATCAACACATAGCTTTTACCTAAGCTTAAGCCAATGCAGTGCTTTCTTCACTTTACAAAACTAAATAAGTGTTGTCCTTAATTTCCTGCTATGCCTGTGTCTTCACTTAAATTCATCTTCAAAACCCTGGTTTCCCGTAACAGGCTGTGAATGCAAGAGTTAATTCAACATTGAAGGTAAAGGAAGATACTTGTTTGTTTGGATGCTATGTGCTTGCTTTCACTCATTATCAATGTAAAAACCCTGCTTTTACCTAATACTATTCCAAAACACTGGTTTATTCCATTTTCAAAGCCTAGGAATACACTCATTACATTTGCAGCTTTGCACTATTTTCACTTACAATGAATGTGAAAACACTGCTTTTACTATGCCAAATCTGCCCGTTCCTCACTTTCAAAATCTTAGTAAGTTTCTTGTTTCTTATAATGCTATACATGTGTCTTCAATTACAGTCAACATGAAAACACTGCTTTTTTCTAACCTCACCTGAATGCATTGAGTTCTTTCCTTTCGAAAACCAAAAAAGAAACTTGTTTAAATGGGTGATTTTTATGTGTATTCTTTTACAAACAACTTCAAAACACTGATTTCACTTAACTCTCTGGGAATGCAGTAGTTACATCAAGTTTGAAAGGTAAGTAAAATCTGGTTTGTTTGGCTGCTAGGCCCTTGCTTTCACTCACATGTCAAAACACAGCTTTGGCTAAGGCTAAGCCAATGCAGTGGTTTCTTCACTTTACAAAACTATATAAGATTGGTTTTTATTTCCTGCTAGGCCTGTGTTTTTACTAAAATTCATCTTCAAACACTGGCTTCTCATCACAGGCTGCGAAAGCAGCAGTTAATTCAACTTTGAAAGTTAATTAAGATACTTGTTGTTTGGCTGCTATGCACTTGCTTTGATTCATTATCAATGTAAAAACAGTGCTTTTACCTAATACTATGCCCAAACCCTGGTTTCTTCAGTTTGCAAAACAAAGCAATATACACCTTACTTTGGCAGCTATTGACTTTTTTTCACTTTCATCGAATGACCAACCACTCATTTTGATCTGCCAAAACTGCCAGTACTTCAGTTTCGAAATCTAAGTAAGATTCTTGTTTCTTAGAAGGCTATATATATGTTTTTAATTAAAACAACTAAGACACACTGCTTTTCCCTAACATTGGCTGAATTCATTGAGTTATTTACTTTAGAAACCAAAAAAGAGACTTGTTTCATTGGCTGATTTGTGTGTGTATTCATGTACAAAGAACTTCAAGCACTGGTTTCACGTAACTCTCTGTGAATGCAGTAGTTACTTCAAGTTGGAAAGTTAAGTAAGATTCTTGTTTGTTTGGCTGCTATGCCCTTGCTTTCACTCACATGTCTGGACACAGATTTTGCCTAAGGCTAAGCCAATGCAGTGGATTCTTCACTTTACAAAACTAAATAAGATTTGTCTTTTATTTCCTGCTATGCCTGTGTTTTCACTTAAATTCATCTTCAAAACACTTGCTTCCCATCAGAAGCTGTGAAAGCAGCAGTTAATTCAAATTTGAAATTTAAGTAAGATACTTGTTTGTTTGGATGTTATGCATTTGCTTTCACTCATTATCAATGTAAAAACACTTCTTTTACCTAATAATATACCAAAACACTTGTTCCTTCAGTTTTCAAAACTAAGCAATATATGCCTTACATTGGCAGCTATTCACATTTTTTCACTTAAAACGAATGAACAACCACTCCTTTACTCTGTAAAAGCTGTTGCTTCCTCACTTTTGAAACCTAATTATGATTCTTGTTTCTTACACTGCTAAGCATGTGTTTTCAATTGCAATCAACTGGAAAACACTGGTTTTCCCTAACGTTGGGTGAATGCATTGAGTTCTTTGCTTTAGAAAACCAAAATAGAAACTTGTTTCATTGGATAATTGCATGTGTATTCATTTACAAACAATTTCAAGACACTGGTTTCACCTAACTCTCCGTGATTGCAGTAATTACTTCAAGTTTGAAAAATAAGTAAGATTCTTGCTTGTTTGGATGCTATGCCCTTGCTTTCACTCACATATCAACACATAGCTTATCCCTAAGGCTTAGCCAATGCAGTGGTTTCTTCACTTTACAAAAGTAAATAATTTTTGTCTTTTTTTTGCTGCTATGCCTGTGTTTCCACTTAAATTCATCTTCAAAACAATGGTTTCCCATAACAGGCTGTGAATTCAGCAGTTAATTCAACTTTGAAAGTTAATAGAATACTTGTTTGTTTGGCTGCTCTGCACTTGCTTTCACTAATTATCAATATAAAAACTCTGCTCTTACTAATACTGTGCCAAAACTCAGATTATTTCACTTTTCACAACTTTACAAAATACTCATTACATTTGCAGATATGCACTTGTTTTCACTTACAGTGAATGTCAAAACACTGCTTTTGCAATGCCAAAGTTCCTGTTCCTCATTATGGAAATCTAAGTAAGATTCGTGTTTCTTACAATGCTATACAAGGTTTTCAATTACAATCAACTTGAAAATACTGCTTTTCCCTAACATTGGCTGAAAGCATTGAGTTCCTTGCTTTTGAAAAGCAAAAAAGAAACTTGTTTCTTTGGCTGAGTTGCATGTGTATTCTTTTACAAACAACTTTGAGACACTGGTTTTAACTAACTCTCTGTGAATGCAGTAGTTACTTCAAGTTTGAAATTTTAGTAAGATTCTTGTTTGTTTGGCTGCTATGCCTTTGCATTCACTCACATGTCAACACACAGCTATTACCTCAAGCTAAGCCAATGCAGTTGTTCATTCACTTTGCAAAACTAAATAAGATTTGTCTTTTATTTTCTGCTATGCCAATATTTTCACTTAAATTGATCTTCAAAACACTGGTTCCCATAACAGGATGTGAATTCAGCAGTTAATTCAACTTTGAAATTTAAGTTAATACTTGTTTGTTTGGCTGACATGCGCTTGCTTTCACTCATTATCAATGTAAAAAGACTGGTTTTACATAATACCATTAGAAAACACTGGTTTCTTCAGATTCCAAAATTAAGCATTATACTCATTACATTGGCAGCTATGCACTTTTTTACACTTAAAATGAATGTAAAAACACTGCTTTTACTATGCCCAAACTGCCGTTTCCTCACTTTCCAAATCTAAGTAAGATTCTTCTTTCTTTCAATGTTATACATGTGTTTTCAATTACAATCAATTTGAAAACACTGCTTTTACGTAATGTTGGCTGAATGCATTGAATTCTTTGCTTTAGAAAACGAAAATGGAAACTTGTTTCATTGGCTTATTTGCACGTATATTCATTTAAAAACAACTTCAAGACACTGGTTTCAACTAAATCGCTGTGAATGAGGTAGTTACTTCAAGTTTGAAAGTTATGTAAGATTCTTGTTTCTTTGGCTGCTATGCCCTTGTTTTCACTCACAAATCAACACAGAGTTTTGCCTAAGGCTAAGCCAATGCAGTGGATTCTTCACTTTACAAAATTAAATCAGATTTTTCTTTTATTTGCTGCTGTGCCTGTGTTTTCACTTAAATTCATCTTCAAAACACTGGCTTCCAGTAACAGGCTGTGAATGCAGGAGTTAATTCAACTTCGAATGTTAAGAAAGATCCTTGTTTGTTTTGCTGCTATCCACTTGCTTTCACTCATTATCAATGTAAAAACCGTGGGTTTACCAAATACTATGCAAAAACCCTGGAGTCTTCAGCTTCCAAAGCTAAGCAATATACTCATTACATTGGCAGCTATGAACTTGTTTTCACTTTCAATGATTGTCAAAAAACTGCTTTACTATGCAAATCTGGCGTTTCCTCACTTTGGTAATCTAAGTAAAGTTCTTGTTTCTTTAAAAGCTATACAAGTGTTTTCAATTACCATCAAGTTAAAAAGCTGCTTTTCCCTAACGTTGGCTGAATGCTTTGAGTACTTTACTATAGAAAACCAAAAAAGAAAACTGTTTCAGTGGCTGATTTGCCTGTGCATTCATTCACAAAAAATTTCAAGACAATGTTTTCACCTAACTCTCTGTGAATGCAGTAGTTACTTCAAGTTTGAAAGGTAAGTAAGTTTCTTGTTTGTTTGGCTGCTATGCCATTGCTTTCACTCACATGTCACCACACAGTTTTTGCCTAAGGCTAAGCCAATGAGGTGGTTTCTTCACAATACAAAACTAAATAAATTTTGTCTTTTATTTGCTGCTATGCATGTGTTTACACAGAAATTCATCTTCACATCACTGATTTCCCGTAACAGGCTGTGAATTCAGCAGTTAATTCAACTTTGAAAAGTAAGTAAGATACTTGTTTGTTTTGCTTCTATGCGCTTGCTTTCACCCATTAACAATGTAAAACAGTGCTTGTACATAATACTATGCAAAAACACTGATTTCTTCAGTTTTCAAATCTAAGCAATATACTCATTACATTGACAGCTATGCACTTGTTCTCACTTTCAAAGAATGTCAAAACACTACTTTTACTATGCCAAAGCTGCTGGTTCCACACTTTGGAAATCTAAGTAAGATTCTTGTTTCTTACAACACTATATATATGTTTTCAATTACAATCAACTTGAAAATAGAGTTTTCCCTAAAATTGGCTGAATGCATTGAGTTCTTTGATTTAGAAAACCAAAAACAAAACTCGTTTCATTTTCTGATTTGCATGTGTATTCATTTATAAACAACTTCAAGACAATGGTTTCACCCAGATCTCGGTTAATGCAGTAGTTACTTCAAGTTTGAAAGGTAAGTAAGGTTCTTGTTTGTTTGGCTTCTATGCCCTTGCTTTCACTCACATGTCAACACACAGCTTTTACCTAAGGCTAAGCCAATGCAGTGTTTTGTTCACTTTACAAAACTAAATAAGACTTGCCTTTCACTTGCTGCTATGCCTGTGTTTTCACTTAAATTCAGGTTCAAAACACTGGTTTACCTTAACAGGTTGTGAATGCTGCAGTTAATTCAACTATGAAAGCTAAGTAAGATACATGCTTGTTTGGCTTCTGTACACTTGGTTTCACTCACTATCAATGTAAAAAGCCTGCTTTTACCTCATACTATGTCAAAACATTGGTTGCTTCAGTTTTCAAAACTAAGTAATATACTCATTACATTCGCAGCTATGCACTTCTTCTCAGTTACAATGAATGTCCAAACACTGCTTTTACTATGCAAATCTGCGGTTCCTCACTTTCAAAATCTAAGTAAGTTTTTTTTCTTTCAGTGCTATACATGTGTTTTCAACTAGAATCAACTTGAAAACACTGCTTTTCTCTAACGTTTGCTGATTACAATTCGTTCTTTGCTTTAGAAAACCAAAAAAGAGACATGTTACATTGGATGATTGCATGTGTATTCATTTACTATCTAATCAAGACTCTGGTTTCACCTAAATCTCTGTGAATGCAGAAGTTAATTCAAGTTTGAAAGGTAAGGGAAATTCTTGTTTATATTTCCTGCTATGCCCTTGCTTTCACTCATATATCAACACACAGCATTTACCTAATCTCAGCAAATGCTGTGTTTTCTTCACTTTACCAAACTAAATAAAATTTGTCCTTTATTTGCTGCCACGCATGTGTTTTCACTTAAATTCATCTTCAAACAACTTCAAGACACCGGTTTCACCTATCACTCTGTGAATGCAGTAGTTACTTCAAGTTTGAAAGGTAAGTTGGATTCTTATTTGTTTGGCTGCTATGCCCTTGCTTTCACTCACATGTCAACACTCAGATTTAACCTCAGGCTAAGCCAATGCAGTGGTTCCTTCACTTTACAAAACTAAATAAGATTTGTATTTGTTTGCTCCTATGCCTGTGTTTTCCCTGAAATTCATCTTTAAAACACTTGTTGCCCTTAACAGGCTGTGAATGCAGCATTTAACTCAACTTTGAAAGAAATGTAAGATACTTGTTTGCTTGCCTGCTATGCGCCTTCTTTCACTCATTATAAATGTAAAAACTCTGCCTTAACATAATACTATGCCAGAACACTGGTTTCTTCAAATTTCAAAACTAAACAATATAATCATTACTTTGGCAGCACTGCACTTATTCTTAATTACAATGAAAGTCCAACCACTGCTTTTACTCTGCAAAAGCTGCAAGGTTGTCACTTTGTAAACCTAAGTAAGATTCTTGTTGCTCACAATGAAATACTTGTGTTTTCAATTACATTCATCTTGAAAATATTGCTTTTCCCTAACATTGGCTGTATGCATTGAGATCTCTGCTTTAGAAAACCAAAAGGAAAACTTGTTTCATTAGCTGATATGCATGTGTATTCATTTACAACCAACTACAAGACACTGGTTTCAGCTAACTCTCTGTGAATTCAGTAGTTACTTCAAGTTTGAAAGCTAAGTAAGATTCTTGTTTGTTTGGCTGCTATGCCCTTGCTTTCACTCACATGTCAACACACAGATATTACCTAAGGCTAACTCAAAGCAGTGGTTTCTTCACTTTACAAAACTAAATGAGATTTCTCTTTTCTTTGCTGCTATGCCTGTTATTTCAGTTAAATTCATCTTCAAAAAACCGGTTTCCTCTATAAGGCTGTGAATGCAGCAGTTAATTCACCTTTGAAAGATAAGTAAGATTCTTGTTTGTTTGGGTGCTATGCCCTTGCTTTCACTCACATGTCAGCACACAGATTTTACCAAAGTCTAATGCAATGCAGTGGGTTCTTCAGTTTAAAAAACAAAATATGGTTTGTCTTTTATTTGCTGCTATGCCTCTGTTTTCACTTAAATTCATCTTCAAAACACTGGTTTCCACTAACAGGCTTTGAATGCAGCAGTTAATTCAACTTTGAAAGTTAAGTAAGATAGTTGACTGTTTGGCTGCTAACCACTTGCTTTCACACATTATCAATGTAAAAACCCTGCTTTTCCCTAATACTATGCCAAAACACTGGTTTCTTCAGTTTTCAAAACTAAGCAAGATACTCATTTCATTGGCAGTTATGCACTCGTTTTCAATAACAATGAATGTGATAACACTGCTTTTACTAAGCAAAAGCTGCCGGTTTCTCACTTTGGTAATCTAAGTAAGAGTCTTATTTCTTTCAAAGCTATACATGTGTTTTCAATTACAATCATTTTGAAAACACTGGTTTTCCCTAATGTTGGCTGAATGCATTGATTCTTTGCTTTAGAAAACCAAAAAAAAACTTGTTTCATTGGCTGATTTGCATGTGCATTCTTTTACAAACAAATTCAAGGCTCTGGTTTCACCTAACTTTCTGAATGCAGGAGTTACTTCAAGTTTGAAAGGTAAGTAAGATTCTTGTTTGTTTGGATTCTCTGGCCTTCCTTTCACCCACATGTCAACACACAGTTTTACCTGAGGCTAAGCCTATGAAGTAGTTTCTTCACTTTACAAAACTAAATAAAATTTGTCTTTTACTTTTTGCTATGCCTGTGTTTTCTCTAAAATTCATCTTCAAAACACTGGTTTCCAGGAGCAGGCAGTGAATGCAGCAGTTAATTCAACTTTGAAAGGTAAGAGAGATACTTGTTTGTTTGGCTGCTATGCACTTTCTTTCATTCATTATCAACGTAAAAACACTGCTTTTACCTAATACTCTGCTAAAACACTGGTTTCTTCCGCTTTCAAAACTAAGCAAAATACTCATTATATTGGCAGCTATGCACTTGTTCTAATTACAGTGAATGTCAAAACACTGATTTTACTGTGCCAAAGCTGCCAGTTCCTCACTATCGAAATCTAAGTAAGATTCTTGTTTCTTACAAAGTTATACAGGTGTTTTCAATTACAATCAATTTGAAATCACTGGTTTTCCCTAATGTTAGCTGAAAGCAGTGAGTTATTTGCTTTAGGAAACCAAAAAATCAGCTTGTTTCATTGGCTGATTTGCATGTGTACTCATTTAAAACCAACTTCAACACACTGGTTTCAAAAAAATCTCTGTGAATGCAATAGTTACTTCAAGTTCGAAAGTAAGTAAGATTCTTGTTTCTTTGGCTGCTATGCCCGTGCTTTCATTCACATGTCAACACACAGCTTTTACCGAAGGATAAGCCAATGCCCACTGCATTGTTTTCACTTACAATGAATGGCAAAACGCTTCTTTTACTATGCCAAAGCTGCGGGTTCCTCACTTTCAAAATCTAAGTATGATTCTTATTTCTTACAGTGCTATACATCTGATTTGAATTACAATCAACTTGAAAATACTGCTTTTCCTAACGTTGGTGAATGCATTGACTTCCCTGCTTTAGAATACAGAAAAGAAACTTCTTTCTTGGCTAACTTGCATGTGTATTCATTTACAAATATCTTCAAGACACTGGTTTCACCTAACTCTTTGTGAATGCAGTAGTTACATCAAGCTTGAAAGGAAAGTAAGATTCTTGTTTGTATGGCTGCTATGCCCCTACTTTCACTCACATGTCAACCCACAGCTATTATCTGAGGCTAAGTCTATGCAGTAGTTTCTTCACTTTACAAAACTAAATAAGATTTGCCTTTTCTGCTTTTTGTCTGTGTTTACTCTGAAATTCATCTTCAAAACACTGGTTTCCCATACAAGGCTGTGAATGCAGCAGTTAATCCACCTATAAAGTAAGTAAGATACTTGTTTGTTCGGCTGCTATGCACTTGCTTTCACTCATTATCAATGAAAAACAGTGCTTTTACCTAATACTATGTAAAACCCTGGTTTTTTCAGTTTTAAAAACTAAGAAATATACGCCTTACATTGGCAGCTATTCCCTTGATCTCACTTACAATGAATGCCAAAACACTGCTTTGCTATGCCATAAATCCTGTTTATTACTTTCGAAATCTAAGTAAGATTCTTATTTCTTACAATGCTGTACATGTGCTTTCAATTACAATCAACTTGAAAACACTGCTTTTCCCAAATTTTGGCTGAATGCATTGATTTCTTTGCTTTAGAAATCCAAAAATAAACTTGTTTATTTGGCTGATTTTCATGTGTATTCATTTACAAACAACTTCAAGACACTGGTTTCACCGAACGCTCTGGGAATGCAGTAGTTACTTCAAGTTTGTAAGGTAATTAAGATACTTGTTTCATTGGCTGCTATGCCCTTGCTTTCACTCACATGTCAACACACATCTTTTACCTAAGTTTAAGCCAATGTAGTGGTTTCTTCACTTTACAAATCTAAATAAGTTTGATTTTTATTTGCTGCTATGCCTCTGTTTACAATTAAATTCATCTTAAAAACACTGGTTTCCCAAATAGGCAGTAAATGCAGCAGTTAATTCAACTTTGAATGTTAAGTAAGATACTTCCTTGCTTGGCTGTAATGCACTTTCTTTCACTCATTATCAATGTAAAAACACGGCTTTTACCTAATAATATGCCAAAACACATGTTTCTTCAGTTTTCAAAACTATGCAATATTGTCATTACATTGGCAGCTATACACTTGTTTTCACTTACAACTAATGTCAAAACACTGCTTTTACTAGGCCAAAGCTGCCAGATCCTCACTTTGGAAATCTAAGTAAGATTCTTGTTTCTGACAATGCTATACATGTGTTTTCAATTACAATCAATTTGAAAACACTGCTTTTCTCTAACATTGGCTGAATGTATGGAGTACTTTGCTTTAGAAAAAATAAAACTTATTTATTTGGCGGATTTGCATGTGTATTCCTTTACAAACAACTTCAAGACACTGGTTTCACCTATCTCTCTGTGAATGAAGGAGTTTGCAATTTATGTAAGATTCTTGTTTGTTTGGCTGCTATGCCCTTGCTTTCACTCATGTCTACACACAGCTTTTACCTAAGTCTACGCCAATGCAGTGGTTCCTTCACTCTGCAAAACTAAATAAGATTTGTTTTTTATTTACTGCTATGCCTGTGTTTTCACTTTAATTCATCTTCAAAACCCTTGTTTCGCCTAACAGGCTGCGAATGTAGCAGTTAATTCATCTTTTAATGTTAATTACGGTATTCGTTTGTTGGCCGCTATGCACGTGATTTCAAACACTATCAATGTAAAAACACTACTTTTACCTAATACAATGCCAAAACACTGGTTTCTTCTATCATCAAACCTTAGCAATATACTCATTATATTGGCAGCTATGCAGTTGTTCTCACTTACAATGAATGCCAAAACACTGCTTTTACTATGCCAAAGCTCCCGGTTCCTTACTATCAAAATCTAAGAAATATTCTTGTTTCTTACAAAGTTCTACATGTGTTTTCAATTACAATCAACTAGAAATCACAGCTTTTCCCTAATGTTAGCTGAAAGAAGTGAGTTCTTTGCTTTAGGAAACCAAGAAAGCAACTTGTTTCATTGGCTGATTTGCATGTGTACTCATTTACAAACAACTTCAATACACTCATTTCACCTAAATTTCTATGAATGCAGTAGTTACTTTAAGTTTGAAAGTAAGTAAGATTCTTGTTGATTTGGCTGCTAAACCCGTGCTTTCATTCACATGTCATCACACAGTTTTACCGAAGGCTAAGCCAAAGCCCACTGCATTGTTTTCACTTACAATGAATGGCAATACGCTGCTTTTACTATGCCAAAGCTGCAGGTCCTCACTTTCAAAATCTAAGTATGATTCTTGTTTCTTACAGTGCTATACATCTGATTTAAATTACAATCAACTTGAAAATACTGCTTTTTGAAATGTTGGTGAATGCATTGACTTCTTTGCTTTAGAAAACAAAAAAGAAACTTTTTCTAGGCTAACTTGCATGTGTATTCATTTACAAATATCTTCAAGACACTGGTTTCACCTAACTCTTAGTGAATGCAGTAGTTACATCAAGCTTGAAAGGAAAGTAAGATTCTTGTTTGTATGGCTGTTATGCCCCAACTTTCACTCACATGTCAACACACAGCTATTATCTGAGACTAAATCTATGCCGTAGTTTCTTCACTTTACAAAACTAAATAAGATTTGCCTTTTTTGCTTCTATGTCTGTGTTTACTCTGAAATTCATCGTCAAAACACTGGTATCCCGTAACATGTTGTGAATGCAGCAGTAAATTCACTTACTTAAAGTAAGTAAGATACTTGTTTGTTCGGCTGCTATGCACTTGCTTTCACTCATTATCAACAAAAAAACAGTGTTTTTACCTAATCTATGCAAAAACCCTAGTTTTTTCAGTTTTAAAAACTAAGAAATATACGCCTTACATTGGCAGCTATTCCCTTGTTCTCACTTACAATGAATGCCAAAACACTGCTTTTGCTATGCCACAAATCTGGTTTATCACTTTCGAAATCTAAGTAAGATTCTTGTTTCTTACAATGCTATACATGTGTTTTCAATTACAATCAACATGAAAATACTGCTTTTTCATAACTTTGGCTGAAGGCATTGATTTCTTTGCTTTAGAAAACCAGAAAATAAACTTGTTTATTTGGCTGATTAGCATGTGTATTCATTTACAAACAACTTCAAGACACTGGTTTCACTGAACGCTCTGGGATTGCAGTAGTTACTTCAAATTTGAAAGGTAATTAAGATACTTGTTTCATTGGCTGCTATGCCCTTGCTTCACTCACATGTCAAGACACAGCTTTTACCTAAGGGTAAGCCAATGCAGTGGTTTCTTCACTTTACAAATCTAAATAAGTTTGGTTTTTATTTGCTGCTATGCCTCTGTTTTCAATTAAATTCATCTTAAAAACACTGGTTTCCCAAATAGGCAGTAAATGCAGCAGTTAATTCAACTTTGAATGTTAAGTAAGATACTTCCTTGTTTGGCTCTAATGCACTTTCTTTCACTCATTATCAATGTAAAAACACGGCTTTTACCTAATACTATGCCAAAACACTTGTTTCTTCAGTTTTCAAAACTATGCAATATTTTCATTACATTGGCAGCTATGCACTTGTTTTCACTTACAATTAAAGTCAAAACACTGCTTTTATTAGGCCAAAGCTGCCGGATCCTCACTTTGGAAATCTAAGTAAGATTCTTGTTTCTGACAAAGCTATACATATGTTTTCAATTACAATCAACTTGAAAACACTGCTTTTCCCTAATATTGGCTGAATATATGGAGTACTTTGCTTTAGAAACCAAAAAAGAAACTTGTTTCTTTGGCTGATTTGCATGTGTATACATTTACAAACTACTTCAAGACACTGGTTTCACCTATCTCTCTGTGAATGAAGGAGTTTGCAATTACATAAGATTCTTGTTTATTTGGCTGTTATGCCCTTGCTTTCACTCACTTGTCTACACACAGCTTTTACCTAAGGCTACACCATTGCTGTGGTTCCTTCACTCTGCAAAACTAAATAAGATTTGTTTTTATTTGCAGCTCTGCCTGTGTTTTCACTTTAATTCATCATCAACCCCTTGTTTCGCCTAACAGGCTGTGAATACAGCAGTTAATTCATCTTTTAACGATAAGTAAGGTACTTGTTTGTTGGCTGCTATGGACGTGATTTCGATCACTATCAATGTAAAAACACTGCTCTTAACTAATACTATGCCAAAACACTGTTTTATTCAGTTTTCAAAACTAAGCAATATACACCTGACTTTGGCAGTTATTCAATTTTTTTCACCTACAACGAGTGACCAACCACTCGTTTTAATCTGCAAAAGCTGCCAGTTCCTCACTTTGGAAACCTAAGTAAGATTCTTGTTTCTTACACTGCTAAGCATGTGTTTTCAATTACACTTAACTTGAGAACACTACGTTTCCCAAACATTGGCTTAATGCATTGAGATCTTTGCTTTACAAAACCAAAAAAGAAACTTGTTTCATTGGCTGATTTGCATGTGCATTTGTTTACAAACAACGTCAAGACACTGGTTTCACCTATCTCTCTGTGAATGAAGGAGTTTGCAAATATGTAAGATTCTTGTTTGTTTGGTAGCTATGCCCTTGCTTTCATTGACATGTCAACTCACAGATTTTGCCTAAGGCTAATCCAATGCAGTCGGTTGTTCACTTTACAAAACTCAATAAAATTTTCTTTATTTGCTACTTTGCCTGTGTTTTTACTGAAATTCTTTTTTAAAACATATTGTCCGGTAACAGGCTGAATGCAGCAATTAATTCAACCTTGATAGGTAAGTACGATACCTGTTTTTTTGGCTGCTATGCACTGGCTTTCACTCGCTATCAATGTAAATACAGTGCTTTTACCTAATATTATGCCAAACACTGGTTTCTTCAGTTTTCAAAACTTAGCAATATAGTCCTTACTTTGGCATCTATGCAATTGTTCTCACTTACAATGAATGTCAAAACACTGCTTTTGCTTTGCCATAGCTGTCAGATCCACAATTTCTAAATCTAAGTAAGATTCCTGTTTCTTAAAATGCTATATATGTGTTTTCAATTAAACTGAACTTGAAAACACTGCTTTTCCCTAACGTTGGCTGAATTCATTGAGTTCTTTATTTTAGAAAACCAAAAAAGAATCTTGTTTCATTAGCTGATTTGCATGTGTATTCATTTACAAAGAATTTGAGGACACTGATTTTATCTAACTCTTTGTGAATACAGTAGATACTTCAAGTTTGAAAGTTTAGTAAGATTCTTGTTTGTTTGGCTTCTCTAACCTTGTGTTCACTCACATGTCAACACCCAGGTTTACCTAAGGCTATGCCAATGCAGAGGTTTTTTCACTTTACAAAACTAAATTAGATTTGTCTAATTTTTGCTGCTATGCCTGTGTTTTCACTAAAATTCATCTTCAAAACATTGGTTTCCTCTAACATGCTGTGAATATAGCAGTTAGTTTAGCATTGAAAGTTAAGGAAGATACTTGCTTGTTTGGCTTCTATGCACTTTCTTTCACTCACTATCAAAGGAAAAACACTGCTTTACACTAATGCTATGACAAAACACTCGTCTCTTCATTTTTCAAAACTAAGGAATATACAATTTACATTGGCAGCTATTCACTTTTTTTCACTTTCAACGAAAGACCAACCACTGCTTTCACTCTGCCAAATTTGCCATTTCCTCACTTTCAAAATCTCAGTAGGATTCTTGTTTCTTTCAATGCTATACATGTGTTTTCAATTACAATCAGCTTGAAAACACTGCTTTTCCCTAATGTTGTCTGAAGGCATTTTATCCTTTGCTTTAGAAAACCAAAAAAGAACCTTGTTTCATTGGCTCATTTGCATGTGCATTCATTTACAAACAACTTCAAGACACTGGTTTCACCTAACTCTCTGTGAGTGCAGTAGTTACTTCAAGTTTGAATGGTAAGTAAGATTCTTGTTTATTTGGCTGCTATGCCCTTGCTTTCATTGACATGTCAACACACAGATTTTGCATAAGGCTAAGCCAATGCAGTGGTTTCTTCACTCTATAAAAACTAAATATGATTTTCTTTTATTTTCTGCTATGGCTGTGTTGTCACTGAATTCATCTTTAAAACACTGGTTTCCTGTAACAGGCTGTGAATGCAGCAATTAATTCAATCTTGAAACTTAAGTAAGATAATTGTTTGTTTGGCTTCTATGCGCTGGCTTCCACTCATTATTAATTTAAAAACAGTGCTTTTATATAATACTATGCCAAAACACTGGTTTCTTCAGTTTTCAAAACTAAGAAATATACTCCTTGCTTTGGCAGCTATGCACTTGTTCTCGTTTACAATGTATGTCAGAACAATGCTTTTGTTTTCCCAAAGCTGACGGATCCTCACTTTCAAAATCTTAGTAAGATTCTTGTTTCTTAAAATGCTATACATGTTCTTAAAATTAAAATCAACTTGAAAACACTGCTTTTCCATAACATTGGCTGAATGCACTGAGTTCTTTGCTTTAGAAAACCAAAAATGGAACTCATTTCATTGGCTGATTTGCATGTTGATTCATTTAGAAACAATTTCAGGACAGTGATTTTACCTAACTTGCTGTGAATGCAGTTGTTACTTCAAGTTTGAAATTTAAGTAAGATTCTTGTTTTTTTTTTTTTTTTGGCTTCTATACCTTTGCTTTCACTCACATGTCAACACCCAGGTTTTACCTAAAGCTAAGCCAATGTAGTGGTTTCTTTACTTTAAAAAACTAAATAAAATTTGTCTTTATTCGCTGATTTGCCTGTGTTTTCACTTTAATTCATCTTCAAAACACTGGTTTCCCCTAACAGACTGTGAATGCAGTAGGTAATTCAGCTTTGAAAGTGAAGTAAATACTTGCTTGTTTGGCTTCTATGTGTTTTCTTTAACTCTCTATCAATGTAAAAACACTGCTTTTTCCTTATACTATGAAACAACACTGGTTTCTTCAGTTTTCAAAACTAAGCCATATGCTCATCACATTGGCAGCTATGCACCTGTTCTCACTTACAATGAAATTCAAAACACTTCTTTTACTATGCCAAAGCTGCCGCTTCCTCACTTTTGAAATATAAGGAAGATTCTTGTTTCTTACAATGCAATACGTGTGTTTTCAATTACAATCACCTTGAAAACCCTGCTTTTCCATAACGTTGGCTGAATGCACTGGGTACTTTGCTTTAGAAAATCAAAGAAGAAACTTATTTCATTGGATGATTTCCATAAGTATACATTTACAATCAACTTCAAGACACTGGTTTCACCTAACTCTCTGTGAATGCAGTAGTTACTTCAAGTTTGAAAGGTAAGTAAGATTCTTGGTTTTTTCTTTCTCTCACATTTCAACACACAGATTTTACCTAAGGCTAAGTCAATGCGTTATTTCTTCACTTTACAAAACTAAATAAGTTTTGAGTTTCATTTGCTGCTTTGCCTGTGTTTTCACTTTAATTCATCTTCAAAACACTGTTTTCCCATTACAGGCTGTGAATGCAGGAGATAGTTCCACTTTGAAAGTTAAGTAAGGTGTTTGCTGGGCTGCTATGCACTTCCATTCACTCATTATCAATGTAAAAACTGTGCTTTTACCTGATACTATGTCAAAACATTGGTCTCTTCAGTTTTAAAAACTAAGCAAAATACTCTTCTCACTGGCAGCTATGCACTTGTTTTCACTTGCAATGATTGGCAAAACACTGCTTTAACTATGCCAAAGATGCTGGTATTTCAATTTGGAAATCTAAGTAAGATTCCTGTTTCTTACAATGCTATACATGTGTTTTCAATTACAATCAACATGAAAACACTTTTCCCCCCTAAACTTGGCTGAATGGATTGAGTTCTTTGCTTTAGAAAATCATAAAAAGAAACTTGTTTCATTGGCTGATTAGCATTTGTATTCATTTACAAACTACTTCAAGACACTGGTTTCACCTAACTTTCTGTGAGTGCAGTAGTTACTTCAAATTTGAAAGGTAAATAAGATTCTTGTTTTTTGGATTATATGCCCTTGCTGTCACTCACATATCAACTTCACCCAGTTTTTACCTAAGTCTAAGCCAATGCAGTGGTTTACTCACTGTATAAACTAAATAAGATTTGTCTTTTATTTGCTGTATTGCCTGAGTTTTCACTTAAATTCATCTTCAAAACTCTGGTTTCCGAAAGCAGCCTGTTAATGCAGGAGTTAAATCAGCCTTGAAAGTTAAGTAAGACACTTTTTTTCTTTGGCTGCTATGCTCTTGCTTTCACTCAGTATCAATGTAAAAACTCAGAATTTACCTAATACTATCCCAAAACACTGGTTTCTTCAGTTTACATAACTAAGCAATATACTCATTACTTTGGCAGCTATGCAATTGTTTTCACTTACAATGAATGTCAAAACACTGCTTTTACTATGCCAAAGCTGCCGGTTCCTCACTTTCAAAATCTAAGGAAGATTCTTGTTTCTTACAATGCTATACATATGTTTTCAAATAAAATCAGCTTGAAAACACTTCTTTTCTTTAATGTTTGTTGAATGAATTGAGTAATTTTCTTTAGAAATCCAAAAAAGAAATTTTTTTCATTTGCTGATTTGCATGTGTATTGATTTCCAAACAACTTCAAGACACTGGTTTCACCTATCTCTCTGTGAATGCAGTATTTTGGTCAGGTTTGAATGGTAAGTAAGACTCTAGTTGGTTTGGCTGCTATGCCCATGCTTTCACTCACATGTCAACACACAGTTTTTACCTAAGGCTATGCAAATGCAGTGATTTCTTCAATTTAAAAAACTGAATAAGTTTTGTATTTTACCTGCTGCTATGCCTGTGTT
The DNA here is from genome assembly GCA_029593785.1 of Cabassous unicinctus. Taxonomy (NCBI): domain Eukaryota; kingdom Metazoa; phylum Chordata; class Mammalia; order Cingulata; family Chlamyphoridae; genus Cabassous; species Cabassous unicinctus. The sequence continues at coordinate 24,192 of JAQZBX010000373.1, read as the reverse complement.
TTCACTTAAATTCATCTTCATATCCTTGGTTTCCCGAAACAGGATGTGAATGCAGCAGATAATTCAACTTTGAATGTTAAGTAAGTTGATTGTTTGGCTTCTATGTGCTTTCTTTCACTCACTATCAATTTAAAAACACTGCTTTTACCTAATACTATTAGAAAACACTGGTTTTTTAGTTTTCAAAACTAAGCAATATCCTCATTTCATTGGCAGCTATGCACCTATTCTCACTTAAAATGAAAATCAAAACACTGCTTTGACTATGCCAAAGCTGCTGGTACCTCACTTTTGAAATCTAAGTAAGATTCTTGTTTCTTACAATGCAATACATGTGTTTTCAATTGCAATCAACTTGAAAACACTGGTTTTCACTGAATGCATAGAGTTTTTTGCTTTAGAAATCCAGAAAAGGAAATTGTTTAATTGGCTGACTTGCATGTGTATTCATTTACAAACAACTTCAAGACACCAGGTTCACCCATCTTCCTGTGAATGCAGTTGCTGCTTCAAGTTTGAAATGTAAGTAGATTATTGTTTGTTTGGCTGCTTAGCCCTTGCTTTCACTCACTTGTGAACCCACAGACTTCACCTAAGGCTAAGCCAATGCTGTGGTTTCCTCACTTTAAAAAACTAAATGAGATTTGTATTTCATTTGCTGCTATGCCTGTGTTTTTACTTAAATTAATCTTCAAAACACTGGTTTCCTGTAAAAGGCTGTGAATGCAGCAGTTAATTCAACTTTGAAAGATAAGTAAGTTACTTCTTTGTTTGGCTGTTATGCACTTGCATTCACTCATTATCAATGTAAAAAGAGTGCTTTTACCTAATACTATGGCAAAACAATGGTTTCTTCAGTCTTCAAAACTAAGCAATATACTCATTACATTGGCAGCTATGAACTTGTTTTCACTTACAATAAATGGCAAAACAATGCTTTTACTATGCCAAGGCTGCAGGTTCCTTACTTGCTAAATCTAAGTAAGATTCTTGTTACTTACAATGCTATACATGTGTTTTCAATAACAATCAACTAGAAAACACCGCTTTTCCCTAATGTTGGCTGAATTCATTGGTTCCTTACTTTAGAAAACCAAAAAAGAAACTTGTTTCATTGGCTGATTTGCATGTGTATTTATTTACAAACAACTTCAAGACACTGGTTATACCTAACTCTCTGTAAATGCAGTGGGTACTTCAATTTTGAATTTTAATTAAGTTTCTTGTTTGTTTGGTTGCTTTGCCCTTGCTTTCACTCACATGTCAACACACAGCTTTTCCCTAAGTCTAAGCCAAGGCAGTGGTTTCTCACTTTACAAAACTGAAAGAAATTTGTCTTTTGTTTGCTGCTCTGCCAGTGTTTTCACTGAAATTCATCTCCACAACGCTTTTTTCCCATTACAGGCTGTGAATAAAGCACTTAAATCAACTTTGAAAACTAAGTAAGAAACTTGTTTGTTTGGCTCCTATGTCATTGCTTTCAATCATTATCAATGTAAAAAGAGTGCTTTCACCTAATACTATGCCAAAACACTGGTTTCTTCAGTTTTCAAAACTTAGCAATATACTCATTAAATTGGCAGCATTGTACTTGTTCTCACTTACAAGGAAGGTGAAAACACTGCTTTTACTATACCAAAGCTGGTGGTTCCTTACACTTGAAAACCAAGAAAGATTCTTGTTTCTTAAAATGCTATAGAGGTATTTTCAATTATGATCAACTTGAAAACACTGCTTTCCCTAAATTTGGCTAAATGCATTGAGTTCTGTGCTTTAGAAAACTAGAAGAGAATTTTGTTTCATTGGCTGATTTGCATATGCATTCATTTACAAACAACTTCATGTCACTAGTTTCCCCTTACTCTCTGTGAATGCAGTAGTTACTTCAAGTTTGAAAAGTAAGTAAGAGTCTTAATATTTGGCTGCTATGGCCTTGATTTCAGTTACATGTCAACACACAGGTTTTACCTAAGTCTAACCAATGCGTTGGTTTCTTCACTTTACAAAACTAAATAAGACTTGTCTTTTATTTGCTGCTTTGCCTGTGTTTTTACTTAAATTCCTTTTCAAAACAGTGGTTTCCCCCAACAGGCTCTGAATACAGCACGTAATTGAACTTTGAATGCTAAGTAAGAAACTTGATTTTTTCGGTGCTATGCTCTTGCTTTCACCCATTTTTAATGTAAAAACACTGCTTTCACCAGTACTATGCCAAAACACTGGTTTCTTCAGTTTTCAAATCTAACCAATATACTCATTATATTGGCAGCTATTCAATTTTTCTTTGTTTAAAACAAATAACCACATAACACTTTTATTCTGCAAACCTGCTGGTTCCTCACTTTTGAAACCTAAATAAGATTCTTGTTTCTTACACTGGTAAGCATGTGTTTTCAATTAAAATCTACTTGAACACACTACTTTTCCCTAATGATGGCTGAATGCATTGAGTTCTTTGCCTTAGATAACAAAAAAAGAAACTTGTTTCATTGCCTGATTGCATGTATATTCATTTACAAACAACTTCAAGACACTGGTTTCACCGAACTCTCTGTGAATGCAGTAGTTACTTCAAGTTTGAAAGGAAAGAAAGATTCTTGTTTTTTTGGATTATATGCCATTGTTTTCACTCACATGTCAACACACAGCATTTGCCTAAGGCTAAGGTAATGCAGTGGTTTATTCACTTTACAAAACTAATTAAGATTTGCCTTTTTTTTTCTGCTATGCCTGTGCTTTCACTTAAATTCATCTTTAATCACTGGTTTCCACTAACAGGGTGTGAATTCAGCAGTTAATTCAACTTTGAAAGATAAGTAAGTTACTTACTTGTTTGGCTTCTATGCACATCTTTTCACTCACTATAAATCTGAAATCACTGCCTTTACCCAATACTATTTCAAAATACTGATTTCTTCAGTTTTCAAAACGAAGCATTATATGCCTTATATTCGCAGCTATTCACGTGTTTTCGCTTACAATGAATGATAAACTACTCTTTTACTCTGAAAATGCTTCCGGTTCCTCACTTTTGAAACCTAATTAAGATTCTTGTTTCTTACACTGGTAAGCATGTATTTTCATTTACACTCAACTTGAAAACACTGCTTTTCCCTAACTTTGGCTGAATTCATTGAGTTCCTTGCTTCAGAAACCCAAAAAAGAAATTTGTTTCAATGGCTGATTGCATGTGGATTCATTTACAAACAACTTCAAGACACTGGATTCACCTAACTCTATGTGAATGCAGTAGTTACTTCAAGTTTGAAAGTTAAGTAAGATTCTTGTTTGTTTGGATGCTATGCCCTTGCTTTCACTCACATGTAAACACACAGCTTTTGCCTAAGGCTAAGCCAAAGATGTGGTTTCTTCACTTTATAAAAATAAATATGACTTGTCTTTTATTTGCTGCTATGCCTGTGTTTTCACGTAAATTGATCTTCAAAACACTGGTTTCCCATAAGAGTCTGTGACTGCAGCAGTTAATTTAACTCTGAAAGTTATGCAAACAATTGTTTGTTTGGCTGCTATGTGCTTGCTTTCACGCATTATCAATGTAAAAACACTGATTTTACCTAATACTATGCCAAATCACTGGTTTCATCAGTTTCCAAACAAATCAATATACTCATTTCATTGGCAGTTATGCACTTATTTTCAGTAACAATGAACGTCAAAACACTGCTTTTGCTATGCCAAAGCTGCCGCTTACTCACTTTCAAAATCTAAGTAGGGTTCTTTTTTCTTATAATGCTAAACATGTGTTTTCAATTACAATCAACTTGAAAACATGGCTTTTCCCTAACGTTGGCTGAATGCATTGAGTTCTTTGCTTTAGAAAACCCAAAAGAAACTTGTTTCTTTGGTGATTTGCATGTGTATTCATTTACAATCAACTTCAAGACTGTGGTTTCACTTAACTTGCTGTGAATGCAGTACTGATTTCAAGTTTGAAAGGTAAGTAAGATTCTTGATGTTTGGTTGCTATGCTCTTGCTTGCACTCACATGTCAACACACAGCTATTTCCTAAAGCTAAGCCAATGCAGTGGTTTATTCACTTAACAATATTAAATGAGATTTGTATTTTATTTGCAGCTCTGCTGTGTTTTCATGAAAATTCATCTTTAAATCATTTGTTTCCCATAACAGTCTGTGAATGCAGCAGTTAATTCAACTTAGAAAGCTACGTAAGATCCTTGCTTGTTTGGCTGCTATGCTCTTGCTTTCACCCATTATCAATGTAAAAACAGTGCTTTTACCTAATACTATGTCAAGACACTGATTTCTTCAGTTTTCAAAACTAAGCAGTACACTCATTATTTTGGCAGCTATGCACTTGTTCTCACTTACAATGAATGTCAAAACAGTGCTTTTACTATCCAAAGGTGCCGGTTCCTCACTTTGAAAATCAAAATAAGATTCTTGTTTTATTCAAACTTCTACATGTGTTTTCAATTACAATCATATTGAAAACAATGCTTTTCCCTAACATTGACCGAATGCATTGAGTTCTTTGCTTCGAAAACAAAAAGTGAAACTTGTTTCATTGGCTGATTTGCATGTATATTCATTTACAAACGACTTCAAGACACTGGTTTCACCTAACTCTCTGTGAATGCAGTAGTTACTTCAAGTGTGAAAGTAAGTAAGATTCTTGCTTGTTTGGCTGCTATTCACTTGCTATAACTCACATGTCAGCACACAAGTTTTACATGAGGCTAAGCATATGCAGTAGTTTCTTCACATTACAAAACTAAATAAGATTTGTCTTTTATTTGCTGCTTTGCCTAAGTTTACTCTGAAATTCATCTTCAAACCTTGGTTTTCTGTAACAGGATGTGAAGGCAGCAGTTAATGCAACTTTGAAAGTTATGTAAGATACTTGTTTGTTTGGCTCGTATACACTTGCTTTCACTCATTATCAATGTAAAAACAGTGGTTTTACCTAATACTATGCCATAACACTGGTTTATTCCGTTTTCAAAACTAAGCAACATACCCATTACATTGGCAGCTATGCTCTTGTTTTCACTTACGATGTATGTCAAAACACTGCTTTTACTATCCAAATCTGGAGGTTCCTCACTTTGATAATCTAAGTAAGATTCTTGTTTCTTTCAAAGCTATACATATGTTTTTAATTACAATCAACTTGAAAACACTGCTTTTCCCTAAAGTTCGCTGAATGCATTGAGTTCTTTGCTTTTGAAAACCAAAAAAGAAACTTTTTTCATTGGCTGATTTTCATGTGTGTTCATTTACAAACAACTTCAAGACACTGGTTCACTTAACTCTCCAAGAATGCAGTAGTTACTTCAAGTTTGAAAGGTAAGTAATATTCTGGCTTGTTTGGCTGCTATTTGCTTTCTTTCATTCACATGTCAACCCACAGCTTTTGCCTAATGATAAGCAAATGCTGTGGTTTCTTCACTTTACAAAACTAAATAAGTTTGGTGTATTATTTGCTGCTATGCCTGTGTTTTCACTGAAATTCATCTTCAAAGCCTGGTTTCCCGTAACAGGCTGTGAATGCAGCAGTTAATTCAACTTTGAGAATTAAGTAAGATACTTGGTAGTTTTTGGCTGCTATGCCCTTGCTTTCTCTCATTATCAATGTAAAAACACTGCTTTTACCTAATACTATGCCAAAACACAGGTTTCTTCAATTTTCAATACTAACCAATATCTCATTACATTGGTAGCTCTGCACTTGTTTTCACTTACAAGGAAAGTCAAAACACTGCTTTTTCTATGCCAAAATGCCGGTTCCTCACTTTCAAAATCTAAGTAAGATTCTTGTTTCTTAAAATGCTATGCAAGTGTTTTCAATTAAAATCAACTCAAAAACACTGCTTTTCCTAATGTTGTCTGAATGCATGGAGTACTTTGCTTTAGAAAACCAAAAAGAAGCTTGTATCATTGGCTGATTTGCATGTGTATTCATTTACAAACATCTTGAAGACACTGGTTTAACCTATCTCTCTGTGAATGCAGGAGTTAGTTCAAGTTTGAAAGGTAAGTATGATTCCTGTTTTTTTGACTGCTATGCCGTTGCTTTCAATCACAAGTCAACATGCAGGTTTTACATGAAGGTAAGCGTATGCAGTAGTTTCTGCAAATTACATAACTAAATAACATTTGTCTTTTACTTGCTGCTATGCCTGTGTTTTCTCTGAAATTCATCTTCAAACCCTGGTTTCCTGTAACAGGCTGTGAAGGTAGCTATTAATTCAACTTTGAAATTTACTAAGATACTTGTTTTTTGGCTGCTATGTGCTTGCTTTCACTCATTATCAATGTAAAAACAGTGGTTTTCCTAATACTATGCCAAAAAACTGATTTCATCAGTCTTCAAAATTAAGCAATATACTCTTTACATTGGCAGCTATGCCCTTTTTCTCACTTACATGAATGTCAACACACTGCTTTTACTATGCCAAAGTTGCCTGTTCCTCACCTTTGAAATCTAAATAAGATACTTGTTTCTTAAAATGCTACACATGTGTTTTCAAATACAATCAATTCGAAAACACTCCTTTTCCCTAACGTTGCTTGAATGCATTGAGTTCTTTGTTTTAGAAAACGAAAAAAGAAATTTGTTTCATTGGCTGATATGCATGTGTATTCATTTACAAACAACCTCAAGACACTGGTTTCAACTATCCCTCTGTGAATGCAGTAGTTATTTCAAGTTTGAAAGATCAGTAAGATTCTTGTTTCTTTGCCTGCTATGCCCTTGCTTTCACTCACATGTCAACACACATTTTCACCTGAGGCTAAGCCTATGCAGTAGTTTCTTCATTTTAAAAAACTAAATAAGTTTTGTCTTTTATTTGCCGCTATGCCTGTATTTTCACTGAAATTAATCTTCAAACCCTGGTTTCCCGTAACAGGCTGTGAATGAAGCAGTTAGTTCAAATTTGAATGTTAAGTATGATACTTGTTTTTCTGAGTTACACTGAATGTAAAAACACTCCTTTTATTTTGCCAAATCTGGCAGCTCCTCATTTACAAAATCTAAGTATGATTCTTGTTTCTTAAAATGCTATATATGTGTTTCCAATTACAATCAACTTGAAAATATTGCTTTTCCCTAACCTTGGCTGAATGCATTGAGTTCTTTGCTTTAGAAAACCAAAAAAGATCCTTTTTTCATTGGCAGATTTGCATTTGCATTCATTTACAAACAACTTCAAGACACTCGTATCACCTAACTTTGTGTGAATGCAGTAGTTACTTCAAGTTTGAAAGGTAAGTAAGATTCTTGTTTGTTTGGCTGCTATGCCCTTGGTTTCACTCACAAGTCAAAATACAGCGTTTGCTTAAGGCTATGCCAATGCAGTGGTTTTTTCACTTCATAAAATTAAATAAGATTTGTGTTTTACTTGCTGATATGCCTGTGATTTCACTTAAATTCCTCTTCAAACCCTGGCTTCTCATAACAGACAGCGAATGCAGCAATTAATACAACTTTGAAAGTTTAGAAAGATACTAGTTTGCTTGGCTGCTATGCCCCTATTATCACACATTATCAAAAGAAAAACAGTGGTTTTACATAATAATATGCCAAAACACTGGTTTCCTCAGTTTTCAAAACTAAGCAATATACCCATTACATTGGCAGCTTTGCCCTGGTTTTCCCTTGCAATGAATGTCAAAACACTTCTTTTACTATGCAAATCTACTCGTACCTCACTTTGGTAATCTAAGTAAAATTCTTGTTTCTTTCAAAGCTATACATGTGTTTTTAATTACACTCAACTTGAAAACACTGCATTTCCCTAACATTGGCTGAATGAGTTGAGTTCTTTGCTTTAGAAAACCAAAAAAGAAACTTGTTTCATTGGCTGATTTGCATATGTTTTCATTTACAAACAACTTCAAGACACTGGTTTCACCTAACTCTCTGTGAATGCAGTAGTTACGTCAAGTTTGAAAAGAAAGTAAGTGACTTGATTGCTTGGCTGCTATGCCCACGGTTTCACTCACATGTCAACACACAGGTTTTGCCTAAGGCTAAGAAAATGCAGTGGTTTCTTCACTTTACAAAACTAAAAATTTTTCTCTTTTATTTGCTGCGAGGACTGTGTTTTCAACTGAAATTCATCTTCAAACCCTGGTTTCCCATAACAGGCTGTGAATGCAACAGTTAATTCAGCTTTGAAAGTTAAGTAAGATACTTCTTTGTTTGGCTGCTTTGTGCTTGCTTTCTCTCATTTTCAATGTAAAAACACGGTTTTAAACAAATACTATTCCAAAATATTGGTTATTTCAGTTTTCAAACCTAAGAAATATAGACATTTCATTGGCAGCTAGGCCCTTATTTTAAATTACAATGAAAGTCAAAACACTCATTTACTATGCAAAGGCTGCCGGTACCTCACTTTGGTAATATAAGTAAGATTCTTGCCTCTTACAGTACTATACATGAGTTTTCAATTACACTCAACTTGAAAACACTGCTTTTCCCTAAAGTTGGTTGAATGCATTTAGTTCTTTGTTTCAGAAAACCAAAAGAGAAACTTGTTTAATTGTGTGATTTGCATGTGTATTCATATACAAACAACTTCAAGACACTGGTTCACCTAACTCTCTGTGAATGCAGTAGTTACATCAAGTTTGAAAGGTAATTAAGATTCATTTTTGTTTGGCTGCTATGCCCTTGTTTTCACTCACATGTCACCACACAGCTTTTGCCAAAGTCTAAGCCAATGCTGTGGTTTCTTCACTTTACAAATCTAAATAAGCTTTGTCTTTTATTTGATGTTTGGACTGTTTTTTCACTGAAAATCATCTTCAAACCCTGGTTTCCCGTAACAGTCTTTGAATGCAGCAGTTAATTCAGCTTTGAAAGTTAAGTAAGATACTTGTTGGTTTGTCTGCTATGCCCTTGCTTTCTCTCATTTTCAATGTATAAACAATGCTTTAACCTAATACTATCCCAAAATATTGGTTACTTCAGTTTTCAAAAGTAAGAAATATAGTCATTAAATTGGAAGCTATCCCCTTGTTTTAAATTACAATGAATGTAAAAACTCTCTTTTACTATGCAAAAGCTCCCGGTTCCTCACTTTGTAATCTAAATAAGATTCTTGTTTCTTACAATAATATACATGTGTTTTCAATTACACTCAACTTGAAAACACTGCTTTTCCCAAAAGTTGGTTGAATGAATTGAGTTCTTTGCTTCAGAAAACCAAAAAAGAAACCTGTTTAATTGTGTGATTTGCATGTGTATTCACTTACAAACAACTTCTAGACACTGGATTCACCTAACTCTCTGTGAAAGCAGTAGTTACTTCAATTTTGAAAGGTAAGTAAGATTCTTGTGTGTTTGAATGCTATGCCCTTGTTTTCACTCACATATCAACACACAGATTTTGCCTAAGGATAAGCCAAGCCATTGGTTTCTTCACTTTACAAAACTAAATAAGATTTGTTTTTTCTTTAGTGCTATGCCTGTGTTTTCACTTAAATTCATCTTCAGAACATTGTTTTTCTGTAACAGGCTGTGAATGAAGTAGTTAACTCAACTTTGAAAGTTAAGTAAGATACTTGTTTTTTGGCTTTTGTGCCTTTGCTTTTTCTCATTATCCATGTCAAAACATTTCTTTTACCTAACACTATGCCAAAACACTTGTTTCTTCAGTTTTCAAAGCTAAGCAATATACTCATTACATTGGCAGCTATGCCCTTTTTTTCCACTTACAGTGAATGTAAAAACACTGCTTTTACTATGCCAAAGTTGCCGGTTCCTCCTGTTCAAAATCTAAGTAAGATTCTTGTTTCTTTCAAAGCTCTACATGTGTTTTCAATTACAATCAACTTGAAAACACTGCTTTTCCCTAAAGTTCGATGAATGCATTGAGTTCTTTGCTTTAGAAAAAAAAAATAGAAACTTCTTTTATTGGCTGATTTGCATGTGGATTCATTTACAAACAACTTTAAGACACTGGTTTCACCTATCTTTCTGTCAATGCAGGAGTTACTTAAAGTTTGAAAGGTATCTAAGATTCTTGTTTGTTTGGTTGCTATGCCCTTGCTTTCACTCTCATGTCAACACACAGCCTTTGCCTAAGTCTAAGCCAAAGCAGTTGTTTTTTCAATTTACAAAACTAAGAAGAATTGTCTTTTATTGGCTGTTATGCCTGTGTTTTCACTTAAATTCATCTTCTCACCCTCGTTTCCAGTAATAGGCTGTGAATGCAGCAGGTAATTCAAATTTAAAAGTTAAGTAAGATACTAGTTTTTTTGTATGCTATGCACTTTCTTTCACTCACTATCAATGTAAAACACTGGTTTAACCTAACACTATGCCAAAACACTGGTTCTTCAGTTTTCAAAACTAAGCAAAATTCTCATTACATTTGCAGCTATGCACATGTTTTCACTTACAATGAATGTCAAAACAATCTTTTACCTTGCAAAATCCATCCGTCAAACACTTTGGTAATCTAAGTAAGATTCTTGTTTCTTACAATACTATACATATGTTTTCAAATACCATCAACTTGAAACACTGCTTCTTCCTAGCTTTGGCTGAAGGCATTGAGTTCTTTGCCATAGAAAACCAAAAAAGAAACTTGTTTCATTGGCTGATTTGCATGTGTATTCATTTACAAACAACTTCAAGACACTTGTTTCACCTAACTCTCTGTGAATGCAGTAGTTACGTCAAGTTTGAAAGGAAAGTAAGATTCTTTTTTTTTTTGTCTGCTATGTCCTTGCTTTCATTCACATGTCAACACACAGATTTTGCCTAAGGCTAAGCCAGTGCTGTGATTTCTTCACTTTAAAAAACTAAATAGCATTTGTCTTTTATTTGCTACTATGCCTGTGTTTTCACTTACATTCATCTTCAGAACACTGTTTTCCACTAACAGACCGTGAATGAAGCAGTTAATACAACTCTGAAAGTTAAGTAAGATATTTGTTTGTTTAGCTGCTTTGTGATTGCTTTCACTCATTATCATTGTAAAAACCGTGCTTTTACCTAATACTATGCCAAAACACTGGTTTCTTCAGTTTTCAAAACTTAGAAATATACTCATTTCATTGGCAGCTATGCACTTGTTTTCACTTACAATGAATAGCAAACACTGCTTTTACTATGCCTAAACTGCGGGTTCCTTACTTTGGATATCTAAGTTAGATTCTTGTTTTTTACAATGCTATACATGTGTTTTTAATTACAATCAACTTGAAAACACTGCTTTTCCCTAATTTTGGCTGAATGAGTTGAGTTCTATGCTTTAGAAAACCAAAAAAAAATTAGTTTCTTTGGCTGATTTGCATGTGTGTTCATTTACAAACAGCTTAAAGACACTAATTTCACATATCTCTCTGTAAATGTAGTAGTTAGTTCAAGTTTGAAAGATAAGTAATGTTCTTGTTCATTTGGCTGCTTTGCCCTTGCTTTCACTCACATGTCAAGACACGGTTTTGCCTAAGGCTTTGCCAAAGCAGTGGTTTCTTCACTTTAGAAAACTAAATACGGCTTGTCTTTTATTTGTTTCTAAGTGAATGTTTTCACTTAAATTCATCTTCAAAACACTGGCTACCCCATAACAGGCTGTGTATGCAGCAGTTAATACAACTTTGAAAGTTAAGTAAAATACTTGTTTGCTTGGATGCAATGCACTTGCTTTCACCCATTATCAAAGTAAAAACACTGCTTTTACCTAATAATATACCAAAACACTGCTTTATTCAGTTATCAAAACTAGGTAATATCATCATTATATTGGCAGCTATGCACTTGATTTCACTAACAATGAATGTCAAAACACTGCTTTTACTATGCCAAAGCTGCCGGGACGTCACTTTGGAAATCTAAGGAAGATTCTGGATTCTTACCATGCTATACAGGTGATTTCAATTACAATCAACTTGAAAACACTGCTTTTTCCTAATGATGGCTGAATGCATTGAGTTCTTTTCATTAGAAAATGAAAAAAGAAACATTTCATTTGCTGAATTGCATGTGTATTAATTTAAAAACAACTTCAAGACACTGGTATCACATAACTCTCTGTGAATGCAGTAGTTACTTCAAGTTAGAAAGGTAAGTAAGATTCCTGTTTGTTTGGCTGCTATGCACTTGGTTTCACTCACATGTCAACACACAGGTTTTACCTAAGTCTAAGCCAATGCAGTTGTTTCTTCACTTTACAAAACTTAAAAGATTTGTCTTTTATTTGCTGATATACATGTGTTTTTACTTAAATTTATCTTCAAAACACTGGTTTCCAATAACAGGCTGTGAATTTAGCAGTTAATTCAACTTTGAAAGTTAAGTAACATACTTGTTTGTTTGGCTTCTATGCACTTGCTTTCACTCACTGCAATGTAAAAACACAGCTTTTATCTAATATTATGCCAAAATATTTGTTTCTTCAGTTTTCAAAACTAAGCAATATACTCATTGCATTGGCAGCTATGCACTTGTTTTCACTTACAATGAATGAGAAAACACTGGTTTTACTATACCAAAGCTGCTGGTTCCTTACTTTGGAAATCTAAGCAAGATTCTTGTTCCTTACAAAGCTATACATGTGTTTTCAGTTACAGTATACTTGAAAACGCTGATTTTCCCTTAAGTTGGATCAATACATTGCGTTGTTTGCTTACAAAACCAAAAAAGAAATTTGTTTCATTGGTTGATTTGCATGTGTATTCATTTGCAATTAAATTCAAGACACTGCTTTCACATATCTCTCTGTGAATGCAGTAGTTATTTCAAGTTAGATTGGGAAGTAAGTTTCTTGTTTGTTTGGCTGCTCTGCCCTTGCTTTCACTCACATGTCAACATACAGTTTTACTTTAGGCTAAGCAAATGCCGTGGTTTCTTCACTTTACAAAACTAAGTAAGATTTGTCTTTTATTTGCTGCCATGCCTGTGTTTTCTCTGAAATTTATCTTGAAACCCTGGTTTCCTGTAACAAGCTGTGAAGGCAGCAGTTAATTCATCCTGGAAAATTAAGTAAGATACTTGTTTGTTTGGCTGCTATGCGCCTTCTTTCACTTATTATCAATGTAAAAACAATGGTTTTACCTAATACTATGCCAAAACACTAGTTTCTTCCGTTTTCAAAACTAAGCAATATACCCATTACATTGGCAGCTATGCACTGGTTTTCACTTACAATGAATGTCAAAACATTTCTTTTACTATGCAAATCTGCCGGTACTTCACTTTGGTAATCTTTTTAAAATTCTTGTTTCTTTCAAAGGTATACATCTGTTTTTAATTACACTCAACTTGAAAAATTGCTTTTCCCTAAAGTTGGTGGAATGAGTTGAGTTTTTTGCTTCAGAAAACCAAAAAGGAAACTTGTTTCATTCCCTGATTTGCATGTGAATTCATTTACCACCAACTTCAAGACACTGGTTTCACTTACCTCTCTGTGAATGCAGTAGTTACTTCAAGTTTGAAGGGTAAGTAAGAGACTTGTTTGTTTGGATGCTATGCCCTTGGTTTCACTCATATATCAACACACAGCTTTTGCCTAAGGCTAAGCCAATGCAGTGGTGTCTTCACTTTATAAAACTAAATAAGTTTTGTCTTTTATTTTGTGCTAGGCTAGTGTTTTTACTGAAATTCATCTTCAAACCCTGGTTTCCCATAACACGCTGTGAATGCAGCAGGTAATTCAACTTTGAAAGTTAAGTAATATACTAGTTTGTTTGTCTGCTATGCACTTGCTTTCACTCACTATCAATGTAACACATTACTTTTACCTAATATACGGCAAAACACTGGTTCTTCAGATTGCAAAACTATGCAATATACTCATTACATTGGCAGCTATGCACTTGTTTTCACTTACAATGAATGTCAAAACACTCTTTTACTATGCAAAAGCTGCCCGTCCAACACTTTGGTATCTAAGTAAGAGTCTTGTTTCTTACAATACTTTACATGTGTTTTCAATTACACTCAACTTGAAAGCACTGCTTTTCCCTAAAGTTGGTTGAATGCATTGAGTTCTTTGCTCCAGAAAACCGATAAAGAAACTTGTTTAATTGTGTGATTTGAATGTGTATTCATTTACAAACAACTTCAAGACACTGGTTTCACCTAACTCTCTGTGAATGCAGCAGTTATTCAAGTTTGAAAGGTAAGTAAGATTCTTGTTTGTTTGCCTGCTATGCCCTTGCTTTCAATAACATATCAACACACAGATTTTGCCTAAGGATAAGCCAAGCCATTGGATTATTCACTTTACAAAACAAAATAAGATTTGTCTTTTCTTTCCTGCTATCCCTTTGTTTTCACTTAAATTCTTCTTCAGATCATTGTTTTCCCATAACAGTCCGTGAATGAAGCAGTTAATTCAACATTAAAATTTAAGTAAGGTGCTTGTTTGTTTGGCTGCTGTGTTCTTGCTTCACTCATTATCAATGTAAAAACAGTGCTTTTACCTAAGACTATGCCAAAACACTGGTTTCTTCAGTTTTACAAATGAAAAAATACACTCATTACATTGGAAGCTATGCACATGTTTTCACTTACAATGAATGTCAAAACACTGCTTTTACTATCCAAATCTGCCAGTGTCTCACTTTCATAATCTAAGTAAGATTCTTGTTTCTTTCAAACATACACAAGTGTTTTAATTACAATCATTTTGAAAACACTGCTTTTCCCTAACGTTGGCTGAATGCATTGAGTTATTGGCTTTAGAAAACCAAAAAAGAAACTTGTTTCATTGGCTGATTTGCATGTATATTCACTTACAAACTACTTCAAGACCCTAGTTTCAGCTAACTATCTGTGAATGCAGTAGTTATGTCAAGTTTGAAAGGTAAGTGAGATTCTTTTTTGTTTGCCTGCTATGCCCTTGGTTTCACTCACATATCAACACTCAGCTTTTGCTAAGTATAAGTCAATGCAGTGGTTTCTTCACTTTACAAAACTAAATAAGTTTTGTTTTTATTTGCAGCTATGCCTGTGTTTTCACTGAAATTCATCTTCAAATCCTGGTTTCCCATAACATGCTGTGATTGCAGCAGTTAATTCAACATTGAAATTTAAGTAAGATACTTTTTTTTTCCTGCTGTACCCTTGCTTTCTCTCATTATACATGTCAAAACAATGCTTTTACCTAATATTATGCAAAACCATTGTTTCTTCAGTTTTTAAAGTTAAGCTATATACTCATTACATTGGCAGCTCTGCCCTTGATTTCACTTACAGTGAATGTCAAAACACCGCTTTTACTATGCCAAAGTTGCTGGGTCCACACGTTCAAAATATAAGTAAGATTCTTTTTTCTTTGAAAGCTCTACATGTGTTTTCAATTACAATCACCTTGAAAACACTCCTTTTCCCTATAGTTGGCTGAATGCATTGAGTTTTTGGCTTTAGAATACAAAAAAGAAACCGCTTTCATTGGCTGATTTGCATGTGCATTCATTAGGAACAACTTCACGACACTGGTTTCACCTAACTCTTTGTTAATGCAGAAGTTACTTCAAGTTTGAAAGGTAAGTAAGACTCTTGTTTGTTTGGATGCTGTATTAGTCAGCCAAAGGGGAGCTAATGTGAAATACCAAAAATGGGTTGGTCTTTATAAAGGGTATTTATTTGGGGTAGAAGCCCACAGTTACCAGGCCATAAAGCATAAGTTTCTTCCCTCACCAAAGTCCATTGTCACGTGTTGGAGCAAGACAGCTGCCGACATTTGCCCAGGGTTCAGGCTTCTTGGCTTCCTCTCTTCCCGGGGCTGCATTTCTCTCCGGGCTTAGCTCCTGTTTCCTCTACAAGGTCAGCTGTAGGCGATCAGGCGAACGGTTCAATTCTCTTCTCCTGGGGCCTTCTTTCCAACTTCAAAGCTGCTTCTCAAAGACTGCTTCTCCTCTGTTCTTTGCCTTGCCTTTTACATTCAATTCCCCACCCACCAGGGGGTGGGGCTCGACGCCCTACTGACTGACATGGCCCAGTCAACGCCCTAATCATAATTCAATCATGTCCAGATTAACAGATCAGATTACAGGCATGATCCAATTTTTGGAATTCATAATTATATCAAATTCCCCAATGGTTACAGATGCTATGCTCTTGCTTTCACTCACTTGTCAACACACAGCATTTTCTTAATGATAAGTCAATGCAGTGGTTTATTCACTTTACAATACTAAATAAGATTTGTTTTTATTTGCGCCTATGCCTGTGTTTTCAATGAAATTCATCTTCAAATCATTTGTTTCCCGTAACAGCCTGTGAATGCAGCAGTTAATTCAACTTTGAAAGCTACCTTAAACACTTGTTTGTTTGGCTGCTAAGCGCTTGCTTTCACCCATTATCAATGTAAAAACAGTGCTTTTACCTAATATTATGCCAAGACACTGATTTCTTCAGTTTTCAAAACTAAGCAATATCCTCATTACATTGACAGCTATGCACATGTTGTCACTTACAATGAATGTCAAAACACGGATTTTAATATGCCAAAGCTGCCCATTCATCACTTTCAAAAGCTAAGTAATATTCTTGTCTTTTGCAATGATATACATGTGTTTTCATTTGCAATCAACTTGAAAACACTGCTTGTTTATAACGTTGGCTGAATGTATAATATTCTTTGCTTTAGAAAACCAAAAAAGAAATTAGTTTCTTTGGCTGATTTGGATGTGTATTCATTTACAAACAACTTCAACACACTGGTTTCATATATCTCTCTGTAAAAGCAGTAGTTACTTCAATTTGAAAGCTGAGTAAGTTTCTTGTTTGTTTGACTGCTTTGCCCTTGCTTTCACTCACATGTCAACACACAGTTTTGTCTAAGTCTAAGCCAAAGCATTTGTTTCTTCACTTTACAAATCTTAACAATATTTGTCTTTTATTTGCTGCTATACCTGTGTTTTCACTTAAAATCTTCTTCAAAACACTGGTTTCTTGTAATAGGCTGTGAATGCAGTAGTTAATTTAATTTTCAAAATTAAGTAACATACTTGATTATTTGGCTGCCATGCCCTTGCTTTCTCTCATTATCCATGTCAAAACACTGCTTTTACCTAATTTTATGCCAAAACACTGGTTTCTTCAGTTTTCAAAGTTAAGCAATATACTCATTACATTGGCAGCTATGCCCTTGTTTTCATTTACAGTAAATGTCAAAACACTGCTTTTATTATGCCAAAGCTGCCGTTTCCACACTTTGGAAATTTAGGGGAGATTCTTGATTCTTAGAATGCCATTCATTTGTTTTCAATTTCAATCAACTTGAAAACACTTCTTATTCCTAACATTGGCTGAAATAATTGAGTACTTTCCTTTAGAAAACCAACAAAGATAATTGTTTCATTGACTGATATGCATGTGTATTCACTTACAAACTACTTCAAGACACTGGTTTTACCTAACTTTCTGTGATGCAGTAGTTACTTCAAGTTTGAAAAGTAAGAAAGATTCTTGTTTGTTTGGCTGTTATGCCCTTGCTTTCACTCACATGTCAACACACAGATTTGCCTAAGGCTAAGCCAATGCAATGGTTTATTCACTTTACAAAACTAAAAAAGACTTGTCTTTTATTTGCTGCTTTTTCTGTGTTTTCATTTAAATTCATCTTCAAAACACTGGTTTACAGTAACGGGCTGTGAATGCAGCAGTTAATTCAACTCTGAATGCTAAGTAAGATAATTGTTTGTTTTTCTGCTATGCACTTGCTTTCAATCTTCAACGTAAAAACACTGCTTTTACCTAATATTATGGCAAAACACTGGTTTCTTCAGTTTTCAAAACTATGCAATATACTCATTACATTGGCAGCTATGCACTTTTTTTCACTTACAGTGAATGTCAAAACACTGTTTTAACTATGCCAAAATGCTGGTTCCTCACTTTGGAAATCTAAGTAAGATTCTTGTTTCTTAAAATGCTATACATGGGTTTTCAATTAAAATCAACTCAAAAACACTGCTTTTCCTAACATTGGCTGAACGCATTGAGTAGATTTCTATAGAAAACCAAAAAAGAAGCTTGTTTCATTGGCTGATTTGCATGTGTATTCATTTACAAACAACTTCAAGACACTGCTTTATATTACCTCTCTGTGAATGCAGGAGTTTATTCAAGTTTGAAAGGTCAGTAAGATTCCTGTTTCTTTGGCTGCTATGCCCTTGCTTTCACTCACATGTCAACACACAGCTTTTACATGAGGCTAATCTTGTGCAGTAGTTTCTTCAATTTACAAAACTAAATAAGATTTGTATTTTATTTGCTGCTATGCCTGTGTTTTCTCTGAAATTCATCTTCAAACTCTGTTTTCCCCTAACACCCTGTGAAGGCAGCAGTTAATTCAAATTTGAAAGGTATGAAAGATACGTGTTTGTTTGGCTTCTATGCACTTGCTTTCACTCATTATCAATGTAAAAATAGTGGTTTTACCTAATACTATGCCAAAACACTGGTTTCTTCAGTTTTCAAAACTATGCAATATACTAATTTCATTGGCACCTATACCCTTGTTCTCACTTACAATGAATGTCAAACACTGCTTTAAATATGCCAAATTTGCCGGTCATCAGTTTCAAAATCTAAGCAAGATTCTTGTTTCTTAAAATACTATACTTGAGTTTTCAATTACTATCAATACGAAAACAATGGATTTCCTTAAGGTTGGCTGAATGCATTGAGTTCTTTGTTTTAGAAAACCGAAAAGAAATTCGTTTCATTGGCTGATTTGCATGTGTATTCATTTACAAATAAGTTCAAGATACTGGTTTCACCTATCACTCTGTGAATGCAAGAGTTATTTCAAGGTTTAAAGGTAAGTAAGATTCTTGTTTCTTTGGCTGCTTTTCCCTTGCTTTCACTCACATGTCAACACACAGTTTTACTTGAGGCTAACCTATGCAGTAGTTTCTTCACTTTAAAAACTATAAGAGATTTGTCTTTTATTTGCTGCTATGCCCGTGTTTTCACTGAAATTCATCTTCAAACACTGGTTTACCATAACAGGCTGTGAATTCAGCAGTTAATTCAAATTTGAAAGTTAAGAATGGTACTTGATTTTTTGGTTGCTACGCGCCAGCATTCACTCATTATCAATGTAAAAACAGTGCTTTTACCTAATACTATTCCTAAACACTTGTTTCTTCCGTTTTCAAAACTAAGCAATATACTCATTACATTGGCAGCTATGCATATGCTTTCACTTACAATGAATGACAAAACACTTCTTTTACTATGCAAAATCTGCCTGTTCCTCACTTTGTTAATCTAAGTAAGTCTCTTGTTACTTTCAAAGCTATACATGTGTTTTCAATTACAGTCAACTTGAAAACACTGCTTTTCCCTAACGTTGCCTGAATGTATTGAGTTCTTTGTTTTAGAAAACCAAAAAAGAAACATGTTTCATTGGCTGAATTGCATGTGCATTCATTTATATACAAATTCAAGACACTCGCAACTAACTCAGTGAATGCAGGAGTTACATAAGTTTGAAAAGTAAGTAAGATTCTTCTTTGTTTGGCTGCTATGCCCTTGCTTTCAGTGACATGTCAAATCACAGCATTTGCCTAAGGCTAATACAATGCAGTGGTTTCTTCACTTTACAATACTAAATAAGTTTTGCCTTTTATTTGATGCTATGCTTGTGTTTTCACTGAAATTCATCTTTGAAATTTTGTTTCCCATAAGAGGGTGTGAATGCATCAGTTAATTCAAATTTTAAAGCTAAGTAAGATACTTGTTTGTTTGGCTGCTATGCGCTTGCTTTCACCCATTATTAAGGTAAAAACAGTGCTTTTATCTAATACTATGCCAAAACACTGATTTCTTCTGTTTTCAAAACTAAGCAATATACTCATTACATTGGCAACTATGCACTTCTTCTCAATTACAATGAATGTCAAAACAGTGCATTTCCTTGGCAATGATGCCAGTTCCTCACTTTCAAAATCTAAGTAAGATTCTTGTCTCTTACAATGCTATACATGAGTTTTCAATTACAATCACCTTGAAAACACTGATTTTCCCTAACATTGGCTGAATGCATTGAGTTCTCTGCTTTTGAAAACCAGAAAAAAACATGTTTTAATGGCCAATTTGCGTGTGTATTAATTTACAAACAACTTCAGTACTCTGGTTTCGCTTATCTCTGTGAATGCATTATTTACTTCAAGTTTGAAAGGTAAGTAAGATTCTTGTTTGTTTGGCTGCTATGCACTTGCTTACAGTCACATGTCAACACAGAGGTTTTCCTTAAGCCTAAGCCAATGCTGTGGTTTCTTCACTATAAAAACTAAATAAGATTTGTCTTTAATTTGCTGCGATGGCTGTCTTTTAACTTAGATTCATCTTCAAAATATCGGTTTTCCCTAAGAGGCTGTGAATGCAGCAGATAATTCAATTTGAATAAGTATGATACTTATTGTTTTGCTGCTATTGCACTTGCTTTCACTCACTACCAATGTAAAAACACTGCTTTTATGTAATACTATGACAAAATACTGGATTCTTCAGTTTTCAAAACTAAGCAATGTTTTCATTACATTGGCAGCTATGAACTTCTTCTCACTTACAATGAATGTCAAAACCCTGCTTTTACAAAGCAAATCATCTGGTTCCTAACTTTGGTAATCTAAGTAAGATTCTTGTTTCTTTCAAAGGTATACATGTATTTTTAATTACAATCACCTTGAAAACACTGCTTTTCCCTTACATTGGCTGAATGCATTGAGTTCTTTGCTTTAATAAAACAAAAAATATTCTTGATTCATTGGCTGATTTGCATGTGTGTTCATTTACAAACAACTTCAAGTCACTGGTTTCACATAACTCTCTGTGAATACAGTAATTACTTCAAGTTTGAAAGGTAAGAAAGATTCTTATTTGTATGGCTGCTATGCCCTTATTTCACTCACATGTCAACATAGAGCTTTTTCCTAAATCTAAGCCAATGCAGTGATTTCTTCACTTTACAAAACTAAATAATTTTTGTCTTTTATGTGCTGCTATGCCTGTGTTTTCTTTGAAATTCATATTCAAACTCTGTTTTCACATAACAGACTGTGAAGGCAGCAGTGAAATCAAATTTGAAAGATATGTAAGATACTTGTTTGTTTGGCTGCTATGCTCTTGCTTTCACTCATTAACAATGTAAAAACAGTGGTTTTACCTAATAATATGCCAAAACACTGGTTTCTTCATTTTTCAAAACTATGCAATATACTCATTTCGTTGGCTGGTATGCCCTTGTTCTCACTTACAATGAATGTCAAACACTGGTTTTACTATGCCAAAGTTGCCGGTTCCTCCCTTTTGAAATCTAATTAAGATTCTTGTTTCTTAAAATGCTCTACGTATGTTTTCAATTACTATCAATATGAAAACACTGCTTTTCCTTAATGTTTGCTGAATGCATTCAGTTCTTTGTTTTAGAAAACCAAAAAAGAGATTCGTTTCATTGGCTGATTTGCATGTGTATTCATTTACAAATAAGTTCAAGATACTGGTTACACCTATCACTCTGTGAATGCAGGTGTTATTTCAAGTTTGAAATGTAAGTAAAATTCTTGTGTTTTTGGCTGCAGTGCCCTTGCTTTCACTCACATGTCAACACACAGTTTTACCTGAGGCTTAGCCTATGCTGTAGTTTCTTCTCTTTACAAAACTAAATGAGATTTGTCTTTTATTTGCTGCTATGCCTGTGTTTTCAGTGAAATTCATCTTCAATCACTGGTTTCCCATAACAGGCTGTGAATGCAGCAGTTAATTCAAATTTGAAAGTTAAGTATGATACTTGATTTTTTGGTTGCTATGCACCAGCATTCACTCAGTATCAATGTAAAAACAGTGCTTTTACCTAGTTCTATTCCTAAACACTGGTTTCTTCAGTATTCAAAACTAAGCAATATACTCATTACATTGGCAGATATGCACATGTTTTCACTTACACTGAATGTCAAAACAGTGCTTTTACTATGCAAAAGATGCCGGTTCCTCACTATGTTAATCGAAGTATGATACTTGTTTCTTTCAAAGCTATACATCTTTTCTCAAATACATTCAACTTGAAAACACTGCTTTTCCCTAACGTTGCTTGAATGTATTGAGTTCTTTGCTTTAGGAAAAAAAAACATGTTTAATTGGCTGAATTGCCTGTGCATTCATTTACAAATAAATTCAAGACACTCATTTCACCTAACTCTTAGTGAATGCAGGAGTTACATAAGTTTGAAAGGTAAATAAGATTCTTCTTGGTTTGGCTGCTATGCCCTTGCTTTCAGTGACATGTCAACACACAGATTTGCCTACGGCTAATTAAATGCAGTGGTTTCTTCACTTTACAATACTAAATAATTTTGGCCTTTTATTTGATGCTAATCTTGTGTTTTCACTGAAATTCTTCTTTGAAATTTTATTTCCCATAACAGGCTGTGAATGCATCAGTTAATTCAAATTTGAAAGCTAAGTAAGATACTTGTTTTTTTTTTTGGCTGATATGTGCTTGCTTTCACCCATTATCAATGTAAAAACAATGCTTTTATGTAATACTATGCCAAAACACGGATTGCTTCTGTTTTCAAAACTAAGCAATATTCTCATTACATTGGAAACTATGCACTTCTTCTCAATTACAATGAATGTCAAAACAGTGCTTTTCCTTTGCCCAAGATGCCAGTTCCTCACTTTCAAAATCTATGAAAGATTCTTGTCGCCTACAATGCTATTCATGTGTTTTCAATTACAATCAACTTGAAAACACTGCTTTTCCCTAACATTGGCTGAATGCATTGAGTTCTCTGGTTTAGAAAACCAAAAAAAACAACAACCATATTTTAATGGCTGATTTGCATGTGTATTAATTTACAAGCATCTTCAGGACTCTGGCTTCACCTATCTCTGTGAACGCATTAATTACTTCAAGTTTGAAATGTAAGTAAGATTCTTGCTCGTTTGGATGCTATGCCCTTGCTTTCACTCACATGTCAACACAGAGGTTTTGCTTAAGCCTAAGCCAATGCCGTGGTATCTTCAATATACAAAACTAAATAAGATTTGTCTTTAATTTGATGCTAGGACTGTGTTTTAACATAGATTCATCTTCAAAATATTGGTTTTCCCTAAGAGGCTGTGAATGCAGCAGATAATTCAATTTGAAAGTTAAGTATGATACTTATTGTTTTGCTGCTATTGCTCTTGCTTTCACTCACTACCAATGTAAAAACACTGCTTTTATGTAATACTATGAAAAAATACTGGTTTCTTCAAATTTCAAAACTAAGCAATGTACTCATTACATTGGCAGGATTGCACTTCTTCTCACTTACAATGATTGTCAAAACCCTGCTTTAACTATGCAAATCATCTGGTTCCTAACTTTGGTCATCTAAGTAAGATTCTTGTTTCTTTCAAAGCTATATATGTGTTTTTAATTACAATCAAATAGAAAACGATGCTTTTCCCTAATGTTGGCTGAATGCATTTAGTTCTTTGCTTTAAAAAACAAAAAATGAGCTTGTTTCATTGGCTGATTTGCATGTGTATTCATTTACAAACAACTTCAAGACACTGGTTTCACATAACACTCTGTGAATACAGTAGTTACTTCAAGTTTGAAAGGTAAGAAAGATTCTTGTTTGTTTGGCTGCTTTGCCCTTATTTCACTCACATGTCAACACACAGCTTTTTCCTAAATCTAAGGCAATGCAGTTGTTTCTTCACTTTACAAAACTAAATAAATTTTGTCTTTTATTTGCTGCTATGCCTGTGTTTTCACTGAAATTCTTCTTCAAACACTGGTTTCCCATAACGACTGGTGAATGCAGCAGTTAATTCAACTTAGAAAGTTATTTAAGATACTTGTTTGTTTGGCAGCTATGCCCTTGCTTTCTCTCATTATCAATGTAAAAACACTGCTTTTACCTAATACTATGCCAAAACACTGATTTCCTCAGTTTTCAAAGCAAAGCAATATACTCATTACATTGGCAGCTATGCACTTGTTTTCACTGACACTGAATGTCAAAACCCTCCTTTTACTATGAGAAAGATGTCGGTCCCTCACTCTCAAAATCTAAGTAAGATTCTTGTTTCTTAAAATGCTTACATATGTTTTCAATTACAATCAATTCGAAAACAGTGTTTTCCTAACTTTTGCTGAACGCGTTGAGTAATTTGCTTTATTTTTTTTAATTTTTTTTATTTGTAAAATGATATATAAATACATATGCATATATGT
>JAQZBX010000372.1:71000-114920 GCA_029593785.1 Cabassous unicinctus | reverse complement strand
ATATATATATATATATATATATATATACATACACATACATACATATCTTTATAGGTACAATCAGCCTCAAAATTATTACATAGGCAGATTTTAATTTTTGATTGTTAAAAGCAGTTTTCTTTGTCAATAAAGGGGATCCTCATGCATTATGTGTTTTAGCAGTTATAAATTGACACACAAAATCTATTAATTTTATCATTTCTTTTATTAAATTAAGGGGTTTTCAAATTAACACTCATAAAAAACTTTTTTATGAATCTTTTTACATTTGTAGATTATCAGTATTTTAATAATAAATCAAAATGTATTTAAATGGAATTATTGTAACAAAAGATATGAATATTTACCTAATTTTTGGTAACTTATCAAGCAGCTTTAAATTTGGTTTTATCTGAATTTATTACAATTATTTTAATTATAAAATGAATATATTTCCATATTAAAGATCCAAAGTTTACAATAGGCTAGAGGGTGAAACATAAAATTGTCCTTTCAAAACTTACTATTTCCCAATCCCACTCCCCAGAGGTAACTGTTAATTCTTACATAATATTACAGATTTTTCAGATTATACATTTACACAATATTTGTTTTAAGCTCTCTTTTTATACATGTGATATCATTATTCTGCATGTTTCTACAAATATATGGATATGGTATAATTCTCTAATGAAAAAAAATTTGGAATATTATTTTCTCTGCTTTATTAGTAAAGTGAAATCATGATACACATTTTTTTTAAACACTGGTGATAGTATACTGTTTCTTCATATTTTTCTTCCTACATATTGTCCATCTGATTTATATATAATGTTTGCAAGTCAGTTTTTTTATATCTTTAAGTTTTGAACTTTTCCCATTTTTTTCTTTTCATTTTTATAAAGTTCAGATAATTACATTTATTACTTAAGACAACATTTATTTTCCACAGTTTTAGTATTGATCTCAAATGATTTGGACTTTATTTTATATGAGTTTTAGATACTCTTCCTTTTTTCTGACTAATCAGGAATCCATCAATGGATCAATAACACCATCAGTGGCTTATATATTATTAAAAACCTGCGCATGTCTGCTGTGGCTGAGATGGAAGATGTCCTCAACTTCTTTAAAATTGAATTCGAGAGATAACATACTTCAAGATAAATCATACATACTCAAGAAATAGACACAATTGTATGACCTAGTAACAAATGAATTGTGATTACAAAAATTGAGAGATTCCTACAAAATTAATTGATTGGTCAATGAAATTTCAAAGTAAGAAAGAATTGATTTATGCTTTTAAATTTGTAAAACTGAGGTTTCCAACTCTGATGGAACTTGGGTATTCAATAAGCTTATACTCTATTTCTCTGTTGAGAATGCTTCAAAAATAGTTACGAATTGTCCATTTATTCTAATAAAACTACATGATCACAATAAAACTGCAAGATTTTTGAATCCAGCTTCAATAATATTAACTCAATGTGATAACATTAGTTATATTATGATAACTAGAAGCTCAGAATGGCAGTTCCAAATATCTCTGAAAAAGTTTAAAAAAGAAAATTGTTTAATTATAACAGTTTCAATACATTTGGTTCCAAAAGAAGGTAAAGACCAAAAGTTTGTGTCCTAGGCTGTGAGGAAAGGAGCGGTTAGGTGAGAAAAGTGAGTAAAAGATTGTAAGGGAAAAAAAGCATGGATTGCTTCAGGTAAACAGAGATGAGGAGAAGGTTATCTTCTCTTTGGGAACTACACTCTTATTAAATCATAAAGTTATGCATGTTTGCTTTGTAAGTTCACAGCTTTTACTATACACTTATTGTTTATATATGTTCATGTATAAATGATATATAATAATAATAGTAATAATAATAATAGGCCAGGTTGGGGGAAAATACACCAAATGTAAGATACGTTAGTTAATAATATTTTGAGGATGCTCTTTAATCATTGCTTAAAAATGTTTCATAACAATGCAAAGTATTGGTGGTAGGATTAGGTGAGGTATGAGAGCCCTGTATGATGTTTGTTTTATAAGTTCACAACTATTACTATACACTTATTGTTTATGTATGTTTATGTATAAGTGATATACTTCAATAAATTTTAAAAGAAAAGTGATAGAGATAAATTTGTGGACAGAAAATGGACAGCCACAAAGGCCAGGTCATCCAATTCTATTTTTTTAATAAGCAAAGAGAAAATTTGATGACATGAAGATAGGAAATCAAAACTTTAGCAATGTGTATGATTTGTCTCAGAGCAATACCACCTCATAGTTTTATCATTTAATATAGTCACTATTTCCTAATACTCTTGTACTATCCTACAACTTTGATTTGGGTGGGCATCCCAGTATAGAGGATACTTTTTTCTATTCTTTAACATCTTTAATTGGCCTTTCTGCCTGTTTGAAGTTTAATCAGTCCAAAATAATCTGGTTTCAGAATTTTAAATTTGTGCCAAGTATTCTCCTTTTCTCCTTGGAAAATGAACATCTACCTCCATCCCCTAGGCAGCTATATAACTATGAGCTTTATTAAATCTGCTGAATTAAATAAGATGATTCTAAATTATATATTATTCTTGATTATTACCTTATAATCAATAAAGATTTTCTCTCTTTGTTGTTTTATTTGACCTGCACATTTTTCTTGTATGGTGTGATCATTTGTCTTGTTCACTTATGTACAGTTTAACATTTGTTACAGAGTTTTGTTTAATAAAGTTGTACTAATGCTAGGACAAAATATTATTAGGTAGCTGCTCCCTCTGACATCCACATTACATGTCATATAAAGCATCAAATTCCAACCATCCAAGTGAATTGCATCCTAGAAAAGAAAATTCATGAGGCAGTTCAGAAGGATGCTTCATATTCTGTCCTGTTCCCAAAATCAAGTTTTGTAAATTTTATTTTTGGACAATTAATAAAGTGGAAAACTAGGTACATCATAAATGATATTAAAGAGAGTATGGGCAGAAAACAAAAGTCAGAGAAGGTGAGAGTGGAATGATAGTGAGCAGAGGAAAGATGAAAACACTGTTTACAAGGGTAATTTGACCAAACTTTCATGACAGATGTCAGCTTCTTTTCCCCTGACCTCCTGCATTATCACATTCTCCCAAATCAGAGGTGTATAAGTGTGGTCCTATCTTACAGTCTGACCCTGAAATATCACTACTAAGCTTAAGCTCTTCAAATGAGGGAACCCCCAAGAATAGAAACTGCCAGGCTGGCCTCAGTGCCATGGTATGGTTTACACTCTCTTGGGAGAAGAAAGGCTTATGAGAAACAGTATAGTTTTACTTTGAAGTCAGGGAAGTCTTGGGAATCATGGACAACTGTAACTCTCCATTTTGGAAACACTCTCCAGGGGTATCATCTTTTCTGAAGAGACAGACTGATTACAGAGCCTATCAAATCAGTCTTGAGGCACCATGAAAACTATATTTCAGACAGATTGAAAAACTTACCTCAAGAGTAAATATATGTCTCCCTATAATTATATTTTTCAAATCTTGAACTTTAATTTACTTAAAAGGTGAATCATGAAGTCTGGATAAAATCTGAAAGATATATTTCTTTGCAATTTAGTGATATTTTCTATCACAGGAGCTTATTGGAGTGGGGAGTTTAAGGACAGAGGGGATCTTGTTTTTTGCCCAAGTTCTCATGGTTCCTCCTCAGGAGCAATGGGTTAGACAAAACAACAGGGTGTATGGTACAGGAAGGGGTGTGTGAAAACACAGGAAGTTTCTCACTACAGATTCTGAAAACTCTCTTAAGGAAACAACTACACCTGTGCTCTGAGAGAGAAACACCTCTGAGGCAAGCTCTGTTCCCACAGGTTCTCTTTTGTAAAAGTGTAACTTAATGTTTCATTTTTTTACTGTACTGGATATTTATAGTAATTCTCACAAAAGCTTTACAATGCCAAAGGCAAATTTTTAAATTCAATGACCACAGTGACACCATTTCTCCATATGCAATCCGAAAGTATTCTCCAATGAGCAACTCAGAGTGTCTGAGTCCCAAAGCATTCCTTGGGGCCAATTAGTGAAACTGCAACTCACTGTCAAATGCAGGTGAGGAAACCTCATTCCCTTCTCATTATTTGCTTAAGCAAGTCTCTAAGAGAGGCATGAAAATCTTTAAGCCAGTTAAAGACTCATATAGTTGAAATATGTGTGGTAGACTTGAATACTGGCTCCACCACATACCTGTGTATGAATTTAAGTCAGTTTCTTAATCACTTTAACTTGTAATTTCCTTTTTTGTAAAATGTAACTAATGATTTTTTATTTAGCATTATTAATATTAAATTCTCCCAATTCTAATCCCATATATAGTTTTATATCAGTGTAGAAAGAGAGACGTGAGAGAGGTAAAAGGTAAAAGAATTATTGTATACCATTCTTTAGTATTTCTTTTAGCTTTTAAAGGTTTTTCTGAGCATATATGCAGCTTCTGTTAGGGAATAAAGTTTGGTTTTTGCTTGTAATGTGGTTGCAAGCCATTAAAGTTCAAAGAGATTAAATTACAAAATTACTTTCCTACCTAGGAGACAAAATTACTACCTAAAACACATTTCCTGTTTGGTATGTGACTGATTGCTTGGTACATGCAATGATGAAGTAGGTCAGGGTCGGGGTGAGGAAGAGAGTTGAGAGATAGAAATGGAGATGGGATTATGACATGAATAGAATGTTCCATGCTTTGCAAATTTACTGAAGAGCCTAGTGCAAACCAATAATCCTAAGTGTCCCAGAGAAACTTCTTGGAGAAAATCATGGCCCAGCCCCTGACCTTTTTTGTTAAAAATGGACTGGAAGAATCTTGAGGAAGTTTTATGGCAAGTCATATAAAGTTTCTGAGCCTGTTTCTCACCAATTAAATGGGAATAAGAAAGCTTAGCTTTAAAAAGTCTCTGTAAAGACTAAGAAAAGATAACATATATTTTAAAAAGTTACGTGGCTCAGATAAAGTGATAAAAAAATATTTACATGTTCTTATTCATCCTCCTGAAATATGTGAGGCCAAGAGCAGGAAGTAACTCAAGAAGCTCACCCAGCTGATTAGTAACACAAGTAAGCTTAGAATCCAAATCTTTTAATGACCAGTTACAAGTGCTTTTCCTTAAAAAGCAAAGTGCAGTAATGCCATAAGCTTCTTTGGCCTGGGAAATTAGAAAGCTAATGAAAGAGATCTGACATCACACTTTCCAGTCGGAAGACATTAAACAATTCCCAGCTCTGAGGCAATGATCAAGCTTCTCAGTTAAGTTGGGGAAATTTTGCAGACAGTGGTTTTCTAGGATTTCATTGAACTGCCTAAAGGAAAGAAGCTAGGTTAATGATCCCTTGAGATTCCTTCAAGCTCTGAGGTGAGTTGATCATGAGAGCTCATTAAATATTCATTGTACATTGAATGACTGAATTATCTAACTGGACTCCATTTTCTGTCAAAGCACTGTCAGTGTTTTCTTGAAACAGTTAAGTATGACATTCAATCACAGGAACCTTAAAATTTGAAATAGATGATAACAGAGGTTTGAACTATTTTGGGTTTTGGTGTATCTTTTCCTCACATGTAATCTTAGGATAAATTAGAGCCTACTTCAAACCCTGACCATTAAGATTGTATCGTACTAAGATGAAGTCACCAAGAATAATTTTAAAACTCTGGCCAAGTTCAAATTCAACTAATAAAAAGAAAAAATTTTGTATAAGACAATTTTATTGGTATCAAAAATAACTTCAGAATAAAAATAAGATCAATGAGAACAATATTTTTTTTGGCAGGAGATGAGAGAAGCAGTGTTGAAAGGGGAGTAAAAAGAAGAATGGAAAAAGAATAATGGTATTATTTACTATTTTGATTTTTAGAATAGATGAGAAAATTAAATACTATATAAAATTTATTTGAAACACCAAAAGGCCAAGGATGTGAATGCCAGTGCAGGCACAGTACAACAATGGATGCAAGTGGGACGTGAAGTGATCAAAGACATTAGGGACCCAGAAAGGCAGCTGGAAAGTAAAGAGAATTTATATCACAAATTCAGAATTCAGGCTACCCCAATTAGAATACCTCAAAGCTTCCAGTTAATGATAGAAGAGTAGAGCAAGTGCTTGTAAATGGCAACATATTGGTCATAGGCCTGGCTGTGAAGACAATCACCTCTACTCCAGCAAAGAAGTATTCAGCAAAGAGGATCATGCAGCCCTGGAAGTAGATAGTTTGCCTTTCATATGCAAAGTCCACAAGTAACTTTGGGGTGATGACAGAGTAGAAATATGCTTCCAGGATGGACAGAAAAGTAAAAAAGAAGTACATGTGGGAGTCCAGAAGTGCCAGGATGCTGGCAATGGTCACCACAATCATCAAGTTGCCCTCAACATTTGCAATGCAGCACACACAAAAAACATACAACAAATACTATTTTCTGAATATTTGCATTCTGTGAAAAACTCAGAAGGATGAACTCAGTTATGGTAGCTTTAATTTAACATAATTTCAGTGGAAAAGTCGAAAGCTATCACAGTGACCTTGTAGTATCTGCCCTTAAGAAAAAGAGATATTCATCTCAGAAGAATTTATGGTATTATAATAATCATAAACAGATTGGTGCATCCATATCCAAAATTATCTTAAGTGTTTCTTTTGTCACTGAGAACAAAATTAGTTGGAGGTAGTAATGAGAAGACAGGCAGAGTTTAGATGGAGATAAATTATTATGAATTTTAAAATAGCTAGATTTTCAGTGTGGGGGAAAAGAAAGATCCGTATTTGGTTGGTTGACAAATAGTTTTTCTTTTAAGTGTCACTCTGTCCATTTAGGAGATACTTCCTGGAGAAAATTGGTGAGAAGAATTCTGAAGTCATATATAAGCTTCGAGGAAGGAAGGACTACAATTTATTAATGATGCCTGCTAATGGCATGGAAGAGGAGCAGGAGTGAATTTCATGGCCAACAATTTAACCGCTGATCAGAAAACATTATCTACAAATAAAAGAAGAAATAACACACAGTTTAAGAGGCACTTGGAAATCATGCCTACTATTTCAAACATTTCTTTAAAAGTCTGAACTCTATTGGGACTTTAAGATTAACTGATTTATCCCTGTGGCTGTCTGAGTTTATATAAGAATTCCAAAAATAGAAGGGTTAGTTTTGTAAACTAATCTACACTTCTGTATATGATACCCTTTGATTGTATTAGATTCATCTGAGATATCTTTGATTAAATTGCATGCTAAGACTAGGGTTATGATTTGGCTGTGTCAGTAAGACATGACTCAGGTTAATTGTATGTGCCCTTGGTGGGCTTATATAAATGGACACTCATTCAAGAAGACAGACCAGAACATAGAGAGAGCTCTGTCATATTTGATCCTGTAGCCCCAGGGAGAGATGAGCCATTCACCTATAGTTTGCAGCTGAAGAGAACAGAGCAGCTGAGCAGTTGAGAAGCCTCAGAAAAAAATGGCCCTATAGCAGATACTGATATAGGAAGCCCTGAGAGATCAGGCAGAGATCGACTGTCATCTTTCTTCAACATGTGGCAGCTGGCTTTGGTGAGAAAGTATCTGTTATGGTACCTTGAGTTGGACTTTCAGCCTGGGACTGTAGAGTTTTACTCCAAATAAATACCCTTTATAAAGCCAACAGATTTCTGGTACTTTGCATCAGTACCCCTTTGGAAAACTAATACAATCCCTTATAGTATAGAAAAATTTGTGGGAAAGTGCTTAGCTCTAAGCATATACATAGCAAGTATGTCCTAAGTGTTATGTTGCTTTTGTTTTCATCCACCATTTTAAAATGAGAACTAGAGTTTAGAAAACTAACAGTAACTCCCTCACAGTGTTCTCCTGATTAATAAATAATACAAAAAAAAAAAGCAATTGTTCAGTGCCTATTCCTAGAAAATAGTCAATTTTAGATCATATTATCTCCATTTTACTGGTAGGAAACTCATACTTTGCAAAGTTAAACAAAAAATGATGGTGGATCTGTGATTTTAACACAGAACCTCTGGCTCCCAAACCAAGTCCTTGCCACTGGTCCAAAAGGAAAAGGGTGGGAATGTTTATTTTCTACAGTCTTCACCCACATCTAAAGGTTAAAGCATTCTGATTCCTTTATCCATGTATGAACTTATGATCAAGGCAAGAAGGAGACAGGAAATGATTTAGAAACACAAAGTAATAGCCTCATTACTTATGTATACAAATTGGCAACAACTACATAGGTAAGTAGTAGGAACAAAATGATGAATATAAGTCAGAGTCTTAAGACTTTGTTACTTGCCTATTGTTTCAATAATGTTACCCAAATTGATCAAGCACAGCTGTTCAAAGTATATATTTCTAAATTATATGGCTTTTTTTGCAAACTAGAGATGTTCATATATAGCTTGCCTGATCATCTTACAAAATTATGATGAAGGTCAAATTAGAAACTGTGAAAACATTCCTTATGATAAAGTGCCCTTATAAATTATAGTTACTATTCTCTCATTTATTTTATTTTTATAGGATAGATTTTTTATTGAAGTATATCATTCTTACGAGAACATATATAAACAATAAAAGTTGTGAACTTACAAAATAAACAGGCATTTCATCATAAAGGGGTCCCATACATCACCTCTCCACCCACACCTTGCATTGTTGTGATACATTTGTTATAAGCTATAGAAAAACATTGCCAAGATATTACTAACAATAGTCCATATAGTCCATATCTTACATTTGGTATATTTTCCCCTCAACCCTCCCTATTTAAAAGAAGTAGACATAAGTATTGTCAAACTCTCTTGTTCATTCAAACTAGGCCCCCAGTAACCTACTTCGTGCCTCTCCATTTGAGTTATTGGCTAGGTCAGTGACTGTGACCCTTAAGACAATAGAAGTATCTACCACATCTCTAGACATGCCCCTGAAGTGGATGGAAAGTATGTTGCCATTTTGGATGCCTACAGCAGCCAGAAGTGGCTTGACATATCCAGATTTACAATGGACTTTGCATCCAGACTGTCTCTATTTTAATGGTAATTGTCCTAAATGAAATATGTTGTCCTAGATGGGATTCCAGAACAGAAAAAAAAAATTGAGTCTTCAAAAGGCCATTCCACCATTCTGTCAATCCAGCTGCTTCAGGATGACAGAGAACATGGTAGGACCAGTGAATTCCATGGGAATGTGCCCATTCCTGCACATCATTTGTGTGAAATGGGTTCCTTGATCAGAAGCAATGCTGGGTAGAATGTCATGGTGATAGATAAGACATTCGGTAAGTCCACAGATGGTAGTTTTGGAAGAAGCATTGCATGCAGGAAATACAAACCCATTGCCAGAGTATGTGTTCCAGTTAAAACAAATCACTGCCCCTTGCATGGTGGTAGTGGTCCAATGTAATCAACCTGCCACAGGTAGTAAGCATATCACCTCAGGAAATGGTGCCATATCAGAGGCTTAGTGTGGGTCTCTGGTGCTGGCAAATTGGGCACTCAGCAGAGGCTGTAGCCAAGTCAGCCTTGGTGAGGAGAAGTCCATGTTGCTGAGCCCATGAATAACCTCCATCCCTACCTCCATGGCCACTTTGTTTATGAACCCATTGGACAATGACAGGAGTGGCTGTGGAAAGAGGCTGAGCATAGCCACAGAGTGGGTCATCTTATCCACTTGATTATTAAAATCTTCCTCTGCTGAAATCACCCTCTGGTGAGCATTCATGTGGGACACAAATATTTTCATGTTTTTCACCCACTCAGAAAGGTCTATCCATATACCTCTTTCCCAGACCTCTTTATCACCAATTTTCCAATCATCTTCCTTCCAAGTTCCCGATCATCCAACCAAACCATTGGCAACAGCCCATGAATGAGTGTACAAATGCACCTCTGGCCATTTCTTCTTCCAAGCAAAATAAACAAATGGGTGCACTACTCAAAGTTGTTCCACTAGGAGAATTTGCCCTCATCACTGTCCTTCAGGGATGTAACAGAAAAGGGCTGCAGTGCTGCAGCTGTTTGCTTTTGGGTGGTACCTGTATATTATGCAGAACCATCTGTAAACCAGGCCTGAGTTTTCTCTCCCTCAGTCAACTGATTATAAGGGATTCCCCAAGGACCAAAGCTGTGGGCTGGGAAATAGAAGGTAAGAGTTCAGGAGGGGGGGTGGTGACCATGGGCATTTGGACTACTCCCTCATGTAACTTACTGGTGCCTTCAGGACTTGCTCAAGCCCTATCTCATATATACCACTTCCACTTTATTATGGAGTGCTGCTGTGCATGCCCAACTTTATGGTTTGATGAGTCAGACAATACCCAGCTCATGATAAGCAACTCAGGTCTCATGGTAACTTGATGGCCCATGTTTAAGCATTCTGTCTCTACTAAGGCCCAGTAGCAAGGCAAAAGCTATTTCTCAAAAGAAGAGTAGTTATCTGCAGAGGATGTCAGGGCTTTGCTCCCAAATCCTAAGAGTCTGTGTTAGGATTCTCCTACAGGGGCCTCCCAAAGGCTCCAGAGAGCATCTCTATTTGCCACTGAAACTTTCAGCACCATTGGATCTGCTGGATCCTATGGTCCAAGTGGTAGTGCAGCTTGTACAACAGCCTGGGCTTGTCACAGAGCCTCCTCTTGTTCTGGTCCCCAGTGAAAACTAGAATCTTTTCTGGTCACTCAGTAAATGGACCAGAGTAGCACACCCAAATGAGGAAAGTGTTGTCTCCAAAATCCAAAGGGACCAACTAAGCATTGTGCCTCTTTTTTCATCATAGGAGGGACCAGATGCAACAGCTTATCCCACAATGACATGCTCCACACCACTGGACATCTAGAAATTTCACTGGGGTGGAAGGACCCTGTATTTTTGTTGTATTTATTTCATCTAAATGCCTTACCAGTAAGTCTAGAGTCTTTGCTACTTATTGCTCACCAGGTCCTATCAACCTGATATCATCATTATTATGGATCCTTTTGAGAGATGATAAAGGGTCTCTGCAGACAATATTATGACATAGGGCTGGAAAGTTGATATACACCTGAGGGAGGACAGTGAAGATATACTGCTGGCCTTGCCAGCTGAAACCAAACTGTTTCTGGTGGTCCTTACTAATGGCAATTGAGAAAAAAGTGTTTGCCAGATCAACAGCTGCATACCAGGTACCAGGGGATGTGTTGATTTGCTCAAGCAATGAAGCCACATCTGGGACAGCAGCTGCAATTGGAGTCACCACCTAGTTAAGTTTATGATAATCTACTGTCATCCTTCAAGATCCGTCTCTATTTTGCACAGGCCAAATAGAAGTTGAATGGGCAGGTGGTGGAATTCACCATCCCTGCATAATTCATATGATTAATGGTGGAACTAATCTTTGCAATCCCTTCCAGGAATCCTGTACTGTTTTTTGTTTACTCTTGCTATGCAGAGGCAATTCTAGTGGCTCCCACTTGGCCTTTCCAACCATAATAGCCCTCACTCCACAAGTCAGGGATCCAATGTGGGGATTCTGCCAGTTACTGAATCCAATTACGTTACTGTCTTTTCCAATTATGCATTCTGGAACTGGGAAAGTAACTACAGAATGGGTCTGGGGACCCACTGGACGCACTGTGAGATGGACGTGAGCAAAAGCTCCATCAATCACCTGACTTCCATGAGCCCCTACTCTGACTGGTGGACCACAGTAATGTTTTGGGTCTCCTGGAATTAATGTCACTTCTGAGCCATTGTCTAATAATCCCCAAAATGTCTGATAATTTCTTTTACCCCAATGCACATTAACTCTGGTAAAAAGCCAAAGGTCTTCTTGGGGAGAGGCGGGAGGATGATTAAAAGTATAAATTTTTGGCAGTTTAGCAAGATCCTTTCCCAAGGGTACCTGGCCTTCTCCTCATTCAAGGGGCTCTGGGTCTGTAAACTGTCTCAAGTCTGGGAATTGATTGAGGGGCCACGATTCTCTGCAACTGTAATTTGAGTTATGGCTTTGTTCACTTAACCTAGAACTCTTCTGCTTATACAAATCCAGAAGAAATTTAGTAGATTGCCCATCTATTTCACTTCTAGGTACCCCATGATCTATTAGCCAATGCCATAACTCTAGACAACTCAAAGTGTTTTGAGTCCTGCTTTGAATCTGTCTTTCATTGCAGTAGCCACACCCACCTTGCCTTTGGCTCTTAACTGCTGATACTTGACTATTACTGAATCGAGTTCCGATCCTCCCCATAATGTTTAAGGATTTTAATTCCATTACAGCCTTCCCTACAGTAATATCTAGACTACAGAGAAGAGCAACCACAGAGCTCTTTATGGAAGATGGAATTAGCCTTTCAAATTTATTCCTAGCAGTCCTGGTTAAAGGTGTGTCCACTGGACATTCCTGTGGTGGGTGGCAGGTCTTAAATGGCAAATCCATTCTAGCATTCCAATCTCTCTAAGCCTTTGAATTCCCTTTTCTACTGTATACCAGGGCAAATTCGGCATCTCAACCTCAGAATTTTGGCCATCTTTTGGTCCATGTTAAAGTCAGCCACCCAAACACACTGTTGGAGCCCTTGAGCTGCAGCGTTGAATCCAGAATTTCTGCTTAGTGGGCCCATATCAATAAATTCAGCCTGATTCAACTTTATATTCCTTCCACCATTATCCCATACCCTTCGTATCCATTCCCACACATATTCCCCTGATTTCTGTCTATATAAGTTGGAAAACTCTTATTGTTCTTTCAGAGTATAGTGTATTTCCTCAGGGGTCACACTTTGTATTTCACCTTTGGGGGCTTGTTGTGATTTTAGTCTAGTAATAGATCTTGAAGCGAAGAGGGGTGGTGGGGATAGGTAAGGAGAAGGATTAGAAATGTTTTGCAAGCTACTGACCTCAGAGCATTCCTTTACATTTTCTTCTGATGAGACAGGATTAATCTCTTCAGGCAGGGGTTAGAAGGCAGATTCTTCAGGGCAGGGTGTAGTTTGGGCAGTGCATGCTGGAGTTGGGCTGGTACATACCTCAGGGTTGGAAGGAGGTCCAGACTCCCTGGGGCAGGCCAGAGACTGGGCATTACAGGCTCTAGCTTGGTTGGTACCCTCCTCAGGGCTGGAAGGAGGTCTGGACTCCCTGGAGCAGAGCCTGGGTGATACAAGGTTGACAAAGTATGGTCTCCACAAGGTTGGCCATCACAGGTTTTTCTGTTGAAGTCTTAGCAGAATTTAGGGTTCCAATGTCTCTGCCAATATTATCATCATTCCATTAGTCTCCATCCGAATCCTCTGGGTTCCACTCTTTTCCAATCAAAGCCTTCATTTTAACTACAGATACCTTGCGGGGTTGAGATTTTAGTTTCCTTTGTAACTCTGCTACTGATACAATGAGGGTCAGTGTTTCATTCTCAGATATCTCAAGCCTGTGGGGCAGGAAACAAGATTTTCTTTGAGAGCAAACATAGAAACTTTCACATCATTGATGGGGCATTTAAGTTGCAAATGTGAAACCTTTAGCTCATCTCTTTCTTTTGTAAATGTATTCAGAGTATCTAGGAATTGCCAGTCAATATCATAACTTTTGAATCCACAAAACTCTCTTAAGGTGTTGAAAATACTCTCACCCAGATCCTTGCTTCTAATAAGCATGGAAGTAGGGGAAAGCAGTGATGATATTTTGCGTATCTCTATTGCCAACTTACACCATGGACTGTTAATGTCCTCTTTGTTATTGGAATGGAAGTCATTAATACCCTTGAGTCCAATTAGAGTAGAGAGCCAATTGCAAAACTCCCAGAACCACCTCATACATCCCATGTTTAAGATTCTATTCCTCAAGAACCACTACTGATAATAAGCTGTTTTAGTCAGGGTTCTCTAGGGAAACAGAATGAACAGGAAGTATCTGTAAATAGTATGAGATTTTATTATGATTCTTTCACATGACCATAGCGTTGCACAAGTCCAGGTTCCACAGGCAGGTTGCAAACCAGGGGCTCTGATGAAAGTCTAATGAAGTTCCTTGATGAGTTTCCCGGAGATGTTAGCTGTCCAAAGAAGAGCGAGGAAATTCTCTCTGAAAGCTGAAATCACTTCTCCTTTTAACACATTCAATTGATTGGACAAAAACATCACTCACTGCTGATGGCAATCACTCTGGTTGATCGTAGATGTAATCGGCCATCTGTGCAGTAAGTTCACAACTTATGTCTAAAGCCCATAAATGTCCTTGTATTACAATGAACCCAGTGCTTGCTTGACCAAACAACTGGGCAAAATTACCTGGCTGAGTTGACACATTAGTCTAACCATCACATATGGTATGTGAAAATATCTCAATAAAAGTGCTTAATAAACACATAAATAATTGTGAAAGAATAGCCAAAAAAAGCAGCTATGTACAGCAGGTGAAAGAGATAGATTGAGAGGGAAGGAATTTCCTTGTTTTTTTGTTGTTTATTATTATTATTGAAATAATGAAAATGCTTTATTAATGATTCAAGTGATGAACACACAACTATGTGATTACAGCAAATATCATTGATTGTACACTTTGGATAAATTGCATGATTTATTAATAATCATCAATAAAATTGATTTGTTTAAAAAAATAGGGTTGGTTTGGGGGAAATATACATCAAATATAAGATACGACTATAGTTAGCAGTAATATTTGGCCATTGCTCTTGCATAATTTGTAACAAATGTATCACAACAATGCAAGGTGTTGGTATAGGGGTCATGTTTGGGACCCCTATATGATGCTATGTTTGTTTATTTTGTAAGTTCACAACTTTTACTATACATTTATTTTTTATGTATGTTCATGTATGCATGATATACGTCAATAAAAATTTTAAAAAAACATGAATATGGGTGATATTGCATAAATAAGACTGTTTTTACAAAATATAAATACAAATATACCAGAGAGAAAAAAAAAAGAATAGCAGCTATGTATGGCAGGCAAGGCATAGAGAGATTGAGAAGTGATGAGTCCTGTTTGTTCATTTGTTTGCTTTTTGTTTATTATAATTATTGGAATAATGAAAGTGCTCTGGGAATGATTGAGGTGATGAATGCACAAATATGTGATACCAAATACCATAGATGGTACTCTTTGGAAGGATTTATGCTTCATTAATATGCACCAATAAAATTGATTTGTTTAAAAGAAAAAAAAACATGCTCATAGGTCTACAATTTGACTGCAACTTGCATAAGCCAGGAAAAGCTCAAATGAAAGTGAAAAAAATGTTATTGGAATAGAGTGGAAATTTTAGAAACAATATTGTCTTTAGCATATGGAAATAGAATATGTGCCTGATGAACTGAATGATCTAAGGAGGTTTCTAGGTAAAGTGTTGAAGGTGTTTCTCAGCTTATTCCATTTGTCTCTAGTAAAATTTGAGGAGAGAGAGCCATGCTAAAGAAAGAGCTACTAAACATTAATGAATCAGGATTTGATGAATTTGAAAAAAAAAACTGTTTCTCATTCACAACCTTTTTCTGTATATGTGGTTTTTATCTGTTGTAGCAAATTTTAATAATATTCATGTGATAAAGAAAGTGCTGGGGCCCTAACCTCTCCTCAGCAGAAACTCGCAGCTTTAGGAAAATAAGCTCCCCTCTGTCCCTTTCTCCCTTCCTCCCTTTTCTCCCTGGAATCCACATCCTTAAGAAAAGAAGCACTCCCCGCCTGCCTCTTTCAACTAGAATTTACAACTCTAAACTGATAATGACTCTTTTCCTCCCTAATAGCCCTCTGTTTTAGAAAGATAAGCTAACCTTGCTCCTTTTGGTTTTGTAACTCCTGCCTATCCACTTACTTAGGGATTTGCTCACTTAGAGTTCCTATGTAAACTTATGAAAACCAAGACAAGGGTCTCAGGTTTTTTGGAGACTTCACTCTCCTCTGAGATCACACATAATAAAACTTTGTTCATTCGCTCCCTGGAGTGCTGCTTGGGTTTTCATTCCGTCTGCTGCAACATTTGGTTCCCTGACCAGGAAAGCCCAACTGAGCAGGCCTGTTGTGCCTCCAGCTTGGGGCTGACAGGTGCGGCCGATGGTGATCTCCAAGTGAATGAGGTGGGTGCCACCCATCTGCTTAACGGGACCTCCTTCTGAGGTGGTCCCCATGGCCATGTCCTCACACCCAGCCTGACTCAGTGGGGAGGCGGACTGTACAGTGCCAGAAGACTCCAGAAAGGTAAGGCCCTGTGTGCCAAGTCCTCAGTCAGGCCCATCTCCAGATGGAAGGGGAGACTGATCACCTCCCGAAATCTCAAGTACTGAGATTCCAAAATAGGGCAATCCCTGTGGGAGGGACTGCATAATCTCTGAGCGATTGTGTGTGTGAGTGAGGACGACAGAGGCTTTCCTCTGTTATTACAGTCTGTGATTCCAAAGCTTATGCTACAGAGCCCATCTGGGCCCTAACCTATTTTCTGCGGCTACGTCATGTGGCATAACACCCAACCCTGAACTCTGCCCGGGTGCCTTAGCCAAGATAAGCC
The DNA here is from genome assembly GCA_029593785.1 of Cabassous unicinctus. Classification (NCBI taxonomy): domain Eukaryota; kingdom Metazoa; phylum Chordata; class Mammalia; order Cingulata; family Chlamyphoridae; genus Cabassous; species Cabassous unicinctus. The sequence goes on along the minus strand of JAQZBX010000372.1, from coordinate 98,416 downwards.
AAAGTTCTCGCAAGAGATGCAGACAGGCGGGCATCTGTGTGGCCTTGAAAGAGACGACCACTTCCCTTGTCTGTCTTGTGCCACTAACGCAAGGCATGGGCTCATCACAGTAAAAAATCTACCATCTTAAATTGCATGCTCAAGAATTTCAAGAAGGGTGTTTCCAGAGATTATGGCATCCAAATGAACCCCGGCACCCTCTGAACCTTATGTGAAGTAAAGTAGCCCACTTTTAATGTTGACTGGCCCTTGGAAGGGACCCTGGATATAGCCAGGGTCCAAGGAGTGTGACTGGTTGTCAAAGGAACTCCTGGCCACCCCAATCAGTTCCCCTACATCAACTCTTGGTTAGAGATAAACCAGACTCAGCCCCCTTGGTTTTGACTGTGCATGGGAAAAAGGGAAAGAGCAGGGTCTTGGCTGCACAGGGAATGGGGCTCCGGAAGCCAGTCATTCTTCAAGGGTCCTTGGAGGAGGACTCACCACCGCCACCACCACTGCCATATGCTCTGGTCACTCTAGCCTCTCTTCCTAGGCTAGGCAGATCTCACAGAAACACCCCCACCTTCGGTCTCTCCAGGAACATCGACTCCCTCTGAGGAAAACCTTGGAACCCCAATAGCAAGGAGGCTCCGGTCAGCACAACCCACATTATAAGTGCCCCTCCATGAAACACAGGGTCCAGCCCAGACTGGCGAGGATGGGACTATATGACCTGGAGGCCTGTTTTATACTACCAGCCCTTCACAACTACAGACTTCTTAAACTGGAAGCATCACATCCCCTCCTACTCGGAAAAGCCCCAGGCCCTTGTTGATCTCATGGAATCTATTTTCCAAACCCATCTTCCTACTTGGGATGATTGCCGCCAACTCCTCCTGACTTTGTTTAATATAGAGGAGAGATAACAGATTCTGATGAAAGCCCGAAAGTGGATACAGGAGCAGGCCCCTACTGGTGTTTTAAATCCTGAAGACTGGGCATGAGAGGCAGCACCAGAGGCCCAATCAAACTGGGACTTCAACACTGATCAGGGACAGGCTGCACTCCAGCAATATCGGGAAGCACACCTTCAAGGAGTCTGAGAAGGGGCAAAATGACCCACAAACATGACAAAGATGACTTTAGTTACTCAAAAATCCAACGAATCTCTGGGAGATTTCTATGAACAGCTTTGTGAAGCCTTCAGAATCTACACCCCTTTTGACCCAGAAGCTCCAGAAAACCAGAGGATGGTGAATGCCGCCTTTGTTGCACAAGCAGCAATGAACATTAAAAGAAAGCTCCAAAAATTAGAAGGGTTCGCAGGGATGAACATCTCTCAACTCCTTGAAGTTGCCAACAAAGTATTCGTCAATTGAGACGAAGCCACCAAATGAGAAGCCAAGAAGCAAAAAAAACATCAAGCCTCCCTACTAGCAGCATACTTGGGAAATCCTGACCCCACCAGATGAGAAAGGGCATCTGGAAAAGAGGGGACAAGCACTAGTAGGGTGCCCCTGGCCAGAGACCAATGTGCCTACTGCAAAGAAAGTAGACACTGGAAAAATGAGTGCCCCCAAAAGACTCAGGCACATACAGGAAACATCCCTAAATGGAAATACCAACCTGAGCCCAAGACCATCTGATCAGGCTGGTAGGGCTCAACCCTGAATAGGGGCAACCGGGCTCAATAGAACTTGGCCCCCACGAGCCCATGGTCAAACTACAAGTTGGGGGCCAGTCAATGATTTTCATGGTGGACACTGGTGCTGAATATTCTGTGGTCACAGCCCCCATCGCCCCCTTAGGCAGAAAAACTGCTAAAATCATAGGAGCGACTGGGGACCAGTCAAGCCAATGGCCTTTTTGCTACTCAAGAACTTGCCAGCTTGGTGGCCATGAAGTGACTCAAGAATTTCTGTACCTGCCTGAATGTCCAGTTCCCCTACTTGGTAGGGACCTCTTAACAAAACTGGGACCCCAGATTACCTTCAAACCTGAAGGGCTAGCAAGCTTAAGCCTCAGGACCGGCCTCACTCTCCTCATCACCATACCCCGAAGCAAAGAATTAAGACTTCATGTGGAAGAAAGTTCACGTCAGAATCTGGAAAAACTGCTGGAACTTTTTCCCCAGGTTTGAGTGGAAAACAACCATCGGGAATGGCACAGAACCATGAAGCCATCATCATCAACCTGAAGCCTGGAGCGGTCCCGGTCCAGGAGAGGCAGTATCCAATCCCCCGCAAAGCGCAATTGGGCATGGTCTAACACATAGATGGCCTGAAAAAAGAAGGAATCCTGATCAAGTGCCAGTCACCCTGGAACACCCCATTATGACCAGTAAAGAAGCCAGATGGGAACGGATGTCAACCAATGCAGGATTTACGAGCCATTAATAACGCCACTCTCACCTTACATCAGGTTGTTTCCAACCCGTACACTTTGCTAGGACAGCTGCCACCTGAAGCCACCTGGTTCATTTGCCTGGACTTGAAAGACGCCTTCTTCTGCCTGCAGCTGCCCTCCCCCCACCCCACCAAGCCAGCCTCTATTTGCCTTTGAGTGGGAAGATCCCAAAACCTGGCAGAAAACTCAGCTAACCTGGGCCCAGCTCCCACAAGACTTCAAAAACTCCCTTCCCCTTTCAGGGAAGTCTTGGCAGCAGATCCGGCCACCTACCCCTGGGAGGACTGCAGGTGTGCCCTCTTGCAATACGTAGATGACCTCCTACTTGCCAGTGAGACAGAAGAAGACTGCTGGAGAGGGACCCAGACTCTCCTACAACTTCTAACACAGACTGGGTATAAAGTGTCTTGGAGAAAGGCCCAGATCTGTAAAACGGCAGGTCAAGTACCTGGGGTTCAGCATCACACAAGGGCACCAGACACTCAGACCTGAACAAAAGAAAGTGATCTGCACCAAACCTACCCCCACCACATAAAGAAAGCTCCATGAGTTCCTTGGGTCTTCAGGGTTCAGCCGCATCTGGATTCCCGAGTTTGCAGCCATGTCCAAACCCCTTTACAAAGTTGTGACCGGTCCAGAAAAAGAGCCTTGCATGGAGAGAAGCTCAACAGGGGGCCTTTCAAAACATCAAAGGACAACTCGGCCGAGCCCCTGCCTTGAGGGTCCTGGATGTAACTCAAAATTTTAACCTGTTCGTGCATGAAAAAGCAAAGTAGCATTGGGGGTTCTCACACAAACAGTGGGCCCCTGGCAAAGACCCGTTGCTTACCTCTCCAAGCAACTGGACACCATGGCTGCAGGGTGGCCGCACTGCCTGAAAGCCCTGGCAGCAACCGTAACCCTCGTAAAAGAAGCCAAAAAATTAACCCTCAGACAGGCTATTCATGTTATGGTGCCACATGCAGTCACTGCTCAACAGTGAACTCACATCGGTAACAGTGGATATTTAATCCCCGATTTGCACATTACCAAGGTTTACTCTGTGAAAACCCCAGAGTGACAATAGAAACACTATTTCTATTAGTGCTTCTAATAGAAAGTGCACAGTCTAAACCCTGCCACATTTTTACCAGAAGAGGAAGGAGTTCCTGAGCATGAATATGCAGTCACCACTACCGAACGGGGTGGTGGAAGTGGCATCTCTAACGTGGGTATGGTCTGCACAATGAGCAGAAATCTGGGCACTGGTCTGAGCCCTGCAGCTAGCTACCAGGCAAGTGATAAACATTTACACTGACTCTAAGTATGCATTTGCTACTGTTCATTTCCACAGGGCAATTTATAAAGAAAGAGGTTTCCTAAACACAGGGGGAAAGGAAATCAAAATCAAAGAAGAAATCCTCCAACTGTTAGAAGCAATCTGGAAACCAAACAAAATCGCCTGATGCCTTACTGCCAGGGACATCAAAAGGAATGGAGATGGTCGCTCAAGGAAACAGGCTACCTGACAAAGCAGCTCGGCAAGCGGCTGAAGAAAACCACAGAATACGAGTCCCGGAATTGACACCGCAGCTGTCCCTCTGAGGACAAGAGACTAATCAACTAAGCTATACCCGGGAAAACAGAAATGGGCTAAGAGAGAAGGCGGAAGCCGAACCCCCGAAGGAACTTGGCTGCTCCAAATGACCGAATTTTTGTCCCAAAAGGAACCACTCATGCCCTCGTCCAGCGATACCACCAACTCACCCACCTAGGGAAAACTGCGCTAGAAGTCTTGCTCAGGAGATACTACTACATAGCCCGACTAGCTTCTCTCTGTGCCACCATCAGCAGCCAGTGCCAAGTTTGTGCCAAAAACAACCCTTTGCAGGGCCCCTGTGCTCCAGCAGGTGTCCAGCACACAGGGATGGCCCCCTTTGAAGATCTCACAGTAGACTTCACAAAAGTGAAACTAAGTCGGGGGTACAAATAACTGTTGATGATGATATACACCTTTTCAGGTTCAGTCGAAGCTTTCCCCACTCACATCGAAAAAGCAAGAGAAGTGACTAAGGCTTTACTTAGAGAAATCATTCCCCGACACAGGCTGCCACTGTCTATTGGAAGTGACAATGGCCCAGCCTTCATGGATGCCATAGTCCAAGAGCTAGCAAAAATGTTAGGAATCAAGTGGAAACTCCAGACCACTTACAGGCCCCAGAGTTCAGGGAAAGTTGAATTCATGAATGGAACCCTCAAAGCCATCCTAGCTAAATTCTGTTAAGAAACTGGTATCCCGTGGGTAGACTTACTTCCCTTAACTCTTTTCTGAGTTAGGTGTACCCAGGACCCACAGGCTATTCACCCTTTGAAATTCTATTTGGATGGCCACCCCCAATTATCTAGGCCTTCGAAGGAAATCTCAAACATCTGGGGCAGGCTAGCCAAGATTCCATTCTCCAGAAGCTGGGGAAAACTTTAACTGAAATACATAAAACTGTCTTTTCCAGGAACCTCATCCCCCTGGGACACCTGGTGTACCCCCACCAGCCAGGGGACCTAGTCTGGATCAAAGACTGGGAAAAAGAACTCCTTAAGCCTTCCTGGACAGGTCCACATACTGTGATCCTTGTAATTCCTACTGCTCTTAAAGTTGCAGGCATCGTCCCTTGGATCCATCATTCCAGGGTCAAGAAGACATACCCCAATAAAGAGCAGTACAGCTGGACAGCCCAACCTGTACCAAGCCACCCTTTGAGAGTGTGAGTTGCCCAGGATCCCTGAGCACTGACCTCGTCAAACACCTGCTGAATGGACCCCTGCTCCTGGTGGATCCTGTGCTTATACGGCCTGCTCGCCTTGGTATTTGGAGTTGGACTCGCCGCTGAGACCCCTGCAGACTGGACATAGTGAATAGACCCCTAACTGCAATTGCTTACTGGTGTATAATAGGGTACTTCTGTGCCTTTACTTGCTTATCCTTTCCTTCTTTGTCCCCTCCCTAGGAGATAATACCTGCCCCCAACATCTATGGCAGCTGCAAGTTAGTCAAAGCTGGGGCAAACAATCCGTGCTGAACACTTCAGTCCCATTCTAGGCAGGTGCAACTTCAGCTTCTGTAATGTTTGATGCTTGCAGGGCAATCCAAGATCATCCTCCTTACACCTTGCTAGTTGCCTCGCCCCCATGCCCCCATACCTGCCCCCAGGAGAGGGTGTAGGGGCTGCAACTATGGGAGTTATGACAAATACCTCTGCCAAGACCCCCAAAAGAGTGGAGAATTCTGCCACTCTTGGAGTTTGCTGGTAGGTGCCACCACTCCCTGGAAGGGGGTCCCATCGACTTCTCCATATCTCCTATAGAAAATCCCCAGCCTAGCATGGTGTGGCATAGAAAACTGTGACCCCGTAAAACTCACTTTATTAAACATAACCACCAGACCATAAAATACCCTTCTAAAGGCCCAAACAGAACTAAAACTAGGAATAAGAATATACAACTCATCAGGGCCGAACCCAGGGGATCTCATACTGGTCCAACTGATCCCGGTGAAAAATATCAGTAAAGCTGCCCAGACACTAAAAGCCAAAGTTAGAACAGCCCCCCACAATGTCCTTTTGAACCAAGTTCGAAATTTCCACCAACTCCTAAATCAATCCTGGCCTGACATAGCTGCCTCCTGCTGGCTATGCACTTCCTCAAGTCTAACCATATTCCCTATACCTGTCCAATGGAATGTAACCCTCCTGACCCATGACAGCTCTGTGGTGGGAAACAAGGCCCTCCCAGTCCCCATAACTGAACCCCCAGGAAAACTGGCTAACTGTAAAAACATAACTACCATGTCTCCTTCAACCATCCTCCCTCTTGGAAGGGCTAACTGTAACACCACCTGCCCACTCAATGAGCCTGACCGAAGTACTGCAAACTCTGCCATCTGGGTCTGTGGCACCAATGACTACCAGTGCCTATCCCAGGATGGCTAGGGCATCTGTTACCTGGCTTGGCCAGTACAATCATTCTCAGTGTATGGAGAAGAATTGCCTGGAGAGTTCTCCCAAGCCAAAAGAGCAATACAGACAATTCCAATACTCTTAGGACTAGGAGTAGTCGGGAGCACAGCAGTAGCAGAGGCCTCATTACAGTTGGTCAGGATGGCTTACAAACCCTAGCATGGGAAACATCAAATGACCTCGAAGAAATATCAGGGGCTCTCAACGGATTGCAAGACCAGATAAACTCATTAGCAGTAGTTTTACAAAGCAAACAAGGATTAGACTTGCTCACCACAGGTTCAGGGGGGATCTGCCAGGCTCTGGGGGAAGAATGCTATTTCTATGCAAATTCCTCAGGGATAGTTAGGGACAAAGAACGAGCCAAAGACCACTTAAACCATTATACCAGACATCTGCCAATGGGAACTACTTCCAGTATCTCCTTTCCTGGATTTTGCCATTCATGCCAGTAATATCCTCAGTCTTCTTCCTCTTAACTTTTGGGCCATGTGTTCTATGGTACATAACACAATATATCACTTCCCGCTTAAATGCCTTAAAACACCAAGTAATGCCTCATGTTAAATATCAGCCCTTGGGGACTACAGAAAAATCCCCATGTTAGCAGATGATGCCCCATAAAGAATTATAAGGGCCTCAAAAGGGGGATGATAAAGAAAGTGCCAGGACCCTAACCCCCTTCAGCAGAAACCCACAGCTTTAGGAAAATAAGCTCCCCTCAGTCCTTTTATCCCTTCCTCCCTTTTCTCCCTGGAATCCACATTTTTAGGAAGATAAGCACTTCCAACTTGCCCCTTTCAACTGGAATTTACAACTCTAAACAACTCTTTTCCTCCCTATTAGCCCTCTGCTTTAGGAAGATAAGCTAACCTTGCTCCTTTTGCTTTTGTAACTCCTGCCTGCCCACTTGCTTAGGAATTTGCCCACTTGGAGTTCCTATATAAACTTTTGAAAACCAATACAGGGCGCTAAGATTTTTTGGAGACTTGACTCTCTTTTGAGCCCATGCGTAATAAAACTTCGTTCATCTGCCCCTCAGAGTGCCGCTTGGGTTTTCATTTCATCTGCTGCAACACATGGACATCTTACAAAAAATTACAGAAATTATATTAGTTTGGACAAAAAGGAACAGAGTCAATTCAAAATCTACTTTGGACTGCTATATTTCTGTAGATAAAAAGTAGCCTGAGAAATATACTAACCTACAAACACAAGTTATATATTATGGAAAAGAATAGATAATAAAATGCAGATCAAGAGTTTAAAGGGAAGAAATGCAAATCATGGAAACTCACTCCTAAAACTATGATTGGCAGTAACCAAGGCACTTGCAACAGTATGTGTCTGGCTGGCTTTCAGAATTTCTATAGAACATTCACATCTCTGTGGCTCTATGCTGTCTGTTTTTCCTTGTTTTTAATATGTGTCTATAAACGTTTTACCATGCCATTGGGGTAGGACAGATACTTATACCTTTAGTTCCTGCATCTAGGGAACCATACTCAGGAGTATCATCCATACCTAGATTTCATTTAGATAATGAGATATGTACCATAAGCCTGATTCTGATGCTGTACTTAATATGACTGGAGAGGGATCTTTGGAGAAGGAGAAAGTGTGTATTTTGTTTGTGGGACAGATGTGTGCTGTTGTGGAAAGAGGGCATATGTGGCAGATTGTATATAAATGACAATATACCTTGTTTTATATGCTTTTCCAGATCATTGCCCCTTCCCCACCAAGAGTGGGAGTTTATGCCTTTTCTTTTTAAGCCTGGGAGAAACATTATTATTGTCTTGGCTAAGAGTGTGGCAGATGTGAATCTGTGTGACTTCCAAGGTTATGTTAATACAGCTTCTGTCTGGCTTACTGTCTAGGGACACAAGGATTTTAGAGCTCTTAGTAATCATGTAAAAAAGACCAAGTACCCTGAAACCACTATGCCTGAGAACAGAGAGAACATATAGAGATAGAAGGGAGATACCCAAGGAACACCATCTATTCCAACCCCTATTGTGCAAAAATTCCAAGGTCAGTCACCAGGCATGCAAGTAAAGAAAGCTTTTAGATGATCCCACCCCACTCACTTTCTGACTGCAACCCCATGAAAGACCCTGAGCCAGAAGCACCTAGCTGATCTGCTCAGGAATTCCTGACCCACATAACCTATCTGAGATAATAAATAATTGTGTGTTTTTTACAAGCCACTTAGTTTTGGAGTGATTTTTAATACAGCAATAGTATCTGAAACACTATAGTAATTTAGACAGTGTGGTATTACCTCATGGATAGACTAACTAACTGAACAAAACTGAAATTCAAGAAACAGAAAAATGCATACCTACAATAAATTAATATAGAGAAGGGATGGCATCACAGGGTAGTGAAAAATTGAATGGTTATTCAAGAAATAGTACTGGGACTGTTTAGTTATTCTTATGATATAAAAGGAAAGTACATCTCTACTTCACAACATATCAAGTTATAATGCTGTATGGATTAAAGCCATAAGTGTAAAAAGAAAAATTTTAAAATTTCTAAGGAAAATTATTTTTTTCAAACTCAAAGAAGAGAAGGACTGTGAGAAGTAGTTGCAGTGACCTTTCTTCCTGAGCCTTACTTCCTTGTCTCTGGATCACAGCTTAGGTGGTGAATGCTTGATCTCAAAAGTGCCCACTCCTCTATCCAAATGCCAACTCCTCCAACCTCTCTAATTACATTAGCTCCTAATTCCTTTCATTGGATTATTTTCTGATTAAAACATTTAGAATAATTTTGATTTCTTTCACTGATAAATAAATTACTTGACTGGCAGTTAAGTACTCTTAAGTAAATTTAAGTTATAAGTAGAGAAAAAAAGATGAGGGAAAAATTCCAATTTTATGCTTTACTATATATATAATGGGTAGATTTCTCAACAGGAAAAAGGTAAGGCCAGACCTTTAAAAACTGATACTTGTAATATAAATTATATCTGCAAAAATGCTACAGTGCAATTATAAATGAGAAGATGCCTTTGATTTATCACTTAAGTCAATGAGAACATATCATTTAATTTACAAGGAATCAGAATGCCACTTGTTGTGAAAAACAAAAGAAGACAATCTGTTCCAATATATTTAACAGCCATTGTTTTTAAAATGTGTGCCCAGAGAGTTTAAGGTAATGCAGGCATATTCTAGTGTTCTTCTATGATATGAATGGCTTAAATATGTATTTACATACTAAATATGTAAATACATATATTAAATATGCATTTTAATAATTGGAGGAAGACGATCTAGATGTGAAAAATGGGGTTGAATATCTTTCTGTCCAAAGGACAGTCATAATGCATTCACAAAATTAACATATGCTATCTGTTTATCTTCACTCCATCATAGATTTTTAAAAGTTAGCATTTAGCATGTTATAAGGCTAACAAAGTTCATTTCTAATGGGTATATCTTCAACCATTAGCACATGCTGTGAGATTTTAATTTGACCAAGACCATACATTTTACTATTAGAATAAGTTTTTAGCAACCAGAATTTCAAGTCAAAATTTTGTGTACTTGAAATTAAACAAAAATTTTTACTCTACAAGATAGCTAACATAATATAGTTATATAAATAAATATATAGAGAGAGAGCTATAAATATAGAATTAAGCATGTATAATTTTCTTGATCCTTAAGGGCTATAACATATTCCACTTTGATAAAGAATAATTACTATAACTTTCTTAGAATAAGCTAAATAGCCCAAATATAATAATAAAAATATGTAACATGTTCACTGATAGTGAAATTATCTCTTACTTCTGTGATAGAATAAATATCATGTTCTGAGTGAGAGATGCATCCCTCTTTTAACTAGAGTCACTTTTCTGCACCAAAGTTTTCTTATAGAATTTTTTATTTCTGCATTTCTCAGGGTATATATTAAGGGGCTCAGCATGGGGGTTATGAAAGTTAAAACCATAGTCATGGATTTATCAGTGGGAAAGGTAGAATTGGGCTTTACATGCAGAAAGATACAGGGAACAAAGAATAAAATAACCACAGCAATATGGGATGCACAGGTATAGAAGGTTTTGTGCTTTCCTTCCAAACCATGTGTCTTCAATGAGTGTAAGATGACCCCATGGGAGACCAGGAGGATGAAGAAGATGACAGTGCAAATTGCACCTCCACTGGCTGTCATGGAAAGTCCAAGGAGGTAGGTATTGGTACAAGCATGTTTTAATAAGGGGTACATATAACACACAAAGTTGTCAATGACATTGAGGACACAGAAAGGGAGCTGATAGAGAAAGAGAAATTGCACCAATGAGGGCAGAAAACCTCCAACCCAAGCCACCAATAGCATAAGAGCACACACCCACCAATTCATGATGACCAAATAATGAAGAGGTTCACAGATGGCCACATATCAATCATAGGCCATCACCACCAGAAGAACGACTTCAGCACCAGCAAATGAATGATCTATGAAGACTTGAGTCATACAAGCCTGGAAAGAAATCGTCTTCATCTCTTGCAACAAGTCTACAATCATTTTGGGAGCAATGGCAGTAGAATAGACAGCATCTATCAATGATAAATAGGCCAGAAAAAAGGACATGGGAGAACCCAGAGACCAGCTGGCCATTACTGTCACTATGATGAGCTGGTTGCCCACTATCGTTACAATGTAGATGAGTAAGAAAGTGACAAAGAGAAGTTTTTGCCCCCTCAGGATTCTGTGTGAGCCCCAGCAGCATGAGGGCTCAGAGCCTGCAAGCAAAAGGACCAATAATGAATTTGAGAATATTGCAAGTTCTATGTAAAAATGTGATGCTTTACTCAACAGTATTTCCTCTACAGGGCCTCTCACACAGTAGCTTTTTAGAAAATGAGGGCTTGAAATCTCCTCCCACAATTACCCATTCCTTTTCACACATTTCTTGCTTCACCTTCAGTGATGAGACTTCAACATTTTTAACTGGGTGGTACATGGGAGCAGGAACATCTGTGAGATGATCTACAGAAGAAAGCTGCTTCCTTCAGAATGTCTCTTAAAAAAACTGCATTTTTGACTTTATATCTCAGTTCTTTTTTCTTGAAGGCTTTTTGGCATTCTCGGATCCACCATCAAAATAATTTCATCTCACGTGATTTTATATATATATACTTATGTAAGATTGTACTTAGTGCATGGAGCTTAAAATTATACATTTACAGATGTGCTTTCTTGAGTTACTTTACTATGCATTTCTGGAACATAAAAATAAAACACCTGCATACATAAAAGGGAACCAGGCACTTAATGAGTGCTTATTAAACGTCATTTAATTAAACTGAGTTTCAAAAATCATCAGATGGCAATTTAGCAGAGATGAAAATATTAAATTCTTCCCAGTCAAGAAAGTCCAATAAAAGTAATGTTTTGTCTGAAAATACACACACAAATATACACATACAAACTGGATTGATATTTACTGCAACCTAATTTATTTGAGGAAACAAATGGGTAATACAAATCAAGGTGGATGGGCACTGCATAGACATTTTCTCTAATTTTCAAAAGAGTTTAGAGTATCTTATATCTAATCAATTCATAGTCAATTCAGAGTGTTAAAAAAAAATAGACAGAATCATGGCTTCATAGGAAGAACTCTGTACTAAAAATACGGAAATAGGTGTTTATTTTTTAGCCCAGTCTTCTTGGAAAATATTGTCTCAAGTTATATTACTTATTGAAAATGTTATGATCTTATTTTCAGATGTATGAGTCTCTGAATTCTTGTTGCTGAAACTTTCTTCTAAACCATGTAACACTTTTACTGCAAGACCCATTTTATATTAATCAGGGTGAAGTAGCATGTGCCACCTGTTGTTTACTTACTAAAGTAATCAACAGATACAACCATCATTTTGTTCTTCTTAGTTCTTGGGTATCTGAATCTGTGCTGAATATAAGACACTTTTGCTAAATTTAGAAAAGACCAGGGCCAATTGTATGTGCAAATATATTTTCTATGACATGAGTGGAATTATTTTAAATATGTTGTTACAATGTCTACATTTTTTTATGGTGATTTTTAAATGGCAGAAAATTATCCTATCTATTGTGCTTCTAAGCAAGACAGTCTGTATTCAGGCACCATAGGGAGAGTAAAAGGATAGAAAGACAATAAGGAAGTAACCTGAAGAAAATATGCTTGTAATTTAAGTAAAAATGTTTAGTTTTGGGGGTCTGATTGAGTTGAGGAAAGAGGAATTTCATTTCCTGAGCTGTCAATCAGGAGGTGACATGGAGGATAGCAGAATCAGTACCTGTACTTGCCTCTCAGAATCTGTGTACTTCTGGGCCAAGGAAATATGAGAAAACTAATTCTAAACTTTAGGATATATCAGTGGAAGAGATGAGCTGCCTAACGAGGGATTTCCATCTTTGGGGCTTCTGTAGCTAATTGCATAAGTATAATTAAATAGCCTCACTTACAATTATGAAACTATACCTGCATTTACAATTGCAAGTAGATCTTCACAATTCAAAGAAGCCGTCTAAGTATTTAAGAGATAATTTCCATTAGGAGGACTTCACCCCTTGATTTATTGAGTAGTTATAACACTTTATGAATTATTTGTTTTTTGGTGTATTTCCCATTATAATCTGTGGTCTCTATCTAGATAGCAAACTTATCTTACCAATAATTGTATCTCCAGAATCTATGACTATGCTATATGCATTGTTAAGTACTCAGTAAAAACTCGAGAATTAACAAAGTTTTAGGAGCATAATTATTACCCTAAATTATTGAAAACTATATGACTCTTTGAATGACTCTTTATATTTGATGAAAAAATAAATATATCTAATGTAAACATTTACCAGATTCTTCAAATGTCTTTAAATATTCAATGAGAACAAGGAAATCATTAAGGGACCCTCCTAAACTGTAAATCCTTTGATAAGCATCCCACAATGACAATTAAATAAGATAAACTAAGTATCTCACCAAGATACCAAAATCAACAACATGAAGGTGGAAAAATAAGCTACTATTATGGTATGCAGAATGTAAAATACTGGAAAACACTTTCAGAAAGCTTTGGAAATTATAAACTCTGCAATTTTGAGATTTAATCCAGAACTTTTTGAAACATATAATCACAATCCATGGCTAAATATGTCTTTATTTAATTCTCCTTGAGTGCAATAGGATTTTGTTAAGTGATTGTGCAATGAGCACAGAAATGCCCCCTCAAAATTTTTGAGATCTTAATAAACACCTAGTCAGCATATTGTTTAAAAAATAAAAGATTATTTTTAAAGAAATGCCACAATTTCCAAGTCAACTTCTTCATAGTAAAGAAAAATTGCTACCTCTCAATCCTGCAAACAATTAATTGGACTCTTGAGGTAAATATAGAAAAGCAATAATCAGAGAGGGTGGATTGTCCATTCTTTATATAGTCTTTGCCAGTTTTGCTTTTTGTTTGTTTTGTTTTATTTTATTGGCAAGGCTGGGTAAGGATTCTTACATAGTATAGTTGTTGTAGCTCAGGTTCTAAATTCTGATTTGGAATTGTAATCTCAGAATCTGCAATTACCAACTGTGTAACTTTGAGTAATTTACTCAATAACACTTGAACAATGAGAATTATAATAGCACCTAAAACTTAAGGTGGTTTTAACAATTAAATAGGAAAATGAAAATACAAGTTTTAGAAAATTGTCTGTCAAATAAAATGGACTAAATAAATGTGAGATATTGTTCCCTATTATGTGTTTCCCCTTGTAACTTTAGTGTTATATCTCTACAATTAGTCTTACATGAATTTCCTCAAACTCCACTCTCCTCCTAATTATACAAAAGAGCATTCCATGTGGGATGGATGGATTGACTGAGCTACTACTAAATGCCATTATGGCATCTGGTTTTTACTTTACCATTCACATTACTGGGTAGAAATCTTTTGGCTGCCTTTCTCCACACTATCATTAAAACTAAATAAATCTATTTAAGGTAATGGAAAAATTTTTTGTCATGGTGGTGATAGCAGCACAATATTGTGAACTTTAAAAAAGCAAACAAATTTAATGTGAGGGATTTTTTAATATAAATTGATCAATGTAAGAGATTATATGTATGATGTGACATTTTTAGTTCCATTCACAATATTTTTAAGACCATGAAAATGAGAAAATGCCTGTGCAATTAACCCAGATTTTGCATCTATCAAATTTATTTCTATTTCTAAAGACACTAAAATTCCTTTTCTAAAAAGATAAAAGCATAGGTTCATAACTTTAGAAAGTAACTAAATTTCCACATTTGTATTAAGGAGCTACTAATTTACACAACAAAATGTTATTTTGGAGACCATATATATTTGTCATTTTATATTGTTATGTTATGATTTTATGTTACATTATGATATGGTACGTTATGCTATATGTTTCTTTTATTTCAGTATGTGTGTAAACAACTACAAAACAAAGAAAACCATTTCCATTGCATTTATTCCAATAATATTCTATAAAATAGAGAAAATGTATGTGTTATCTTAGTCTCAGAATTTCAAGCATAAAATCTTTGCTCTCAAATGATAAAACTTACTTCTTAAAATAGACATAAAATTCATTCCAAGTCTATTTTGACCTATCATCAAAACAGTGGAGACTTTTGCAAATATGTTACCTGGGTATTTTTTTTTTCTTCTTCAGTCACTTTTTCCAAATCTAGGCTTCCTCAATTTTATCTTTGGTCGTGAAAGATGATGGCTTACTTTTTTTTTGAGTTTCCTATAAAATGAAGATTGCCACCACAATGTTTCTGATCAGAGAACACTCACTCACTGGTGTTGGAAATGCTTTGTCGCCCACAGTTATAGTTCTCTATGCCTGAAGAAAACATGACCATCTTGTTCAGCCTTTATAAACAAGTTCATTTTTATAAACAAGCTTGGATTATGGAATTATCCAGAGTTGATTCCAAGGATGGAATGAAAACCATCACTTCTAAAAATGGTGTCATATGTAAAGAGACTACTTTGTAACACTATCTGTCCAATTCATTTTTTAAAGTTGATTCCAAGAATATACTCTTAATATGATTAATGAATCTTCAAATTTGCAAACTGTCTGTACTTGAGAATACTTATCAAGAATCAAACAAATCTAAAAGGTCATTATTGCTTTTAACTGACCAAATTAATGAAACAAACTTTTAATATCATTTTTAGTCAATAGTGCAATGAGCCAGATAATAAAATAAATGCATTTTGTTTTGGTTACTTTTTAAAGCTTTCATATGACTGTTATAATGCAGTTCATATTAGTAATACAGTGGCTTTTATTTACATCTTGACTATAACATAATACCCAAGGAGAAATCTTCTCCCAGGTAAGAAAGATATGACTGAGTAATTAATCAATATTGAATAAGAAAACCTTTCACTGACCTGTTCAAAATTTTTGTTCCCAAGACTACTTATTCCTAAATAAATTCATTGAGAAATCATCACCTAGAGAACTGAGACCTTCCACTTGATATTTCAAATGAATCTTATATTTTCAAAGTCTTCCCTTGGCCAATCACTATAGGAGAATTAACTATAAAAATAGCAATCTAACAACAAAGATAAAATGACTTATTGTGACCAAAGACTTAAAGTTGCATGACAAAGAAAATTTTATTTTCAATTAATCAACATATATTTGAAATTCTCAGAACCAAGAGGGCACAAAAGTGAATAGAAAAGCTTAAGGTTAATGCATAACAAAAGTACTTAATACAGGGGCTTTTTCAGGACTTGTGAATTATCCCGAGTGACACTGCAATGACAGATATAAGACATTTTATATCATCATATAATATGCAGAACCATGTGGGAGAGAGTGTGGTCTACAATGTGAACTATGGTCCATGCTCAGTGGCAAAGCACCAGGATGTGTATATCCATTGCAGGTGATGTGCCACACTAATGAAGGATGTTTATGTGGGAGGTTGTGGGAGGTGGGGCATATGGGAACCCCTAAAATTTTTGTGTAATAGTTATGTAATCTAAGTATCTTTAAAAAATTTTTTTTAACTATTATTAAAAAAAATAATATATGTAATCGAAAAAAAAATAAGTGCTTAATAGATAAGTATGGCACAACATCATTGCTAACCAACTTCCAAAACGTTTCAGTCCAACTCAGATACTATCCATATACCAAATTCCAACTAAGAAAGCTTGTCAGAAAGAAAGTAAATTTCTTAAAATAAATATGTAAATAGGCATTTGGACTTAAGATTTGAGAGAGAAAATTACATGTAATATGAGAAAAAACACATAAAATATAAACTCAGAAATATTTGGTACTTAAATTCAGGTTCCTTTCATATAACAATGGCAGATCCTTAAATCTGAATCTCTTCACTCATCCTCCAAAAACCATACTGTGCAACACAACAGGCACATAAAATCGCACATGACTAATAAATTCAGTATAACTAATACCCCAAGAATGCTATGAACTTCAAATTATCTCTAAATAGAGAAAATAAAACAAAAAAAAAACAAACACCAAATTCCAGCAGATATCTCTGGAGCTTATAGTACTTGCCTGAAGGATGTGTAAAGGAAGCTTGAAGAGAGTGTGGAGAAGAGGAGAGGGAAGCAGAGAGCTCAAGGGAAAGAAAAACAACCAGAATCACCTATAGAAGAATAAGTCACACTAATGTTAAAATCACTACAAAGAAAGGTCTGACTGAGATCTGGTAAATCAGAGATTTAGTATAAGAAAATAGCTTGAAATTATGTAGGACCTAAGATGGCATAGAAAATAAAAATAATATTACTTCTCAGGGAGGTAAGGATGAATAAAAACAGGAAGGTAGTTAGGGAAGACTTGGTGGTAGAGGAAAAGAAGGAAGCTTGGCAAATATGGATAACCTAAACCTAGTCAAAGTGTAACTATCAAATTCAGATTGAGGAAAATTCAACTAAACCAATGAGAGATAATTTGAAATATTTTACTGTGGTAAAAGCCAAAGAAGACATGAAGAACAGTTCCAGGTTAAAATAACATAAAGAAACACAGCAATTAAATGTAATGTACGATTATGAATTTTTTCCTGTGTCAGAAAAAAAGTCTTACATTAAACATTATATGAATAGCTGATGAAATATGAATATGGACATATATTGGGTAATGCTGTCATATGAGTATTTCTGAATGTCATAATTCTATGTCTTTATGCAAAAAAAAAATTCTCTGATCTTAGGATATACCCACTCAAGTAAGTGCCATGATGTCTGATTCAAGGAAATCAGATTAGCCAAATATATCTTTAAAAAAACACCCTGTTTTCAAACTTACTACAAACTACAGTAATCAAGACAGACTTTGTCCTCCTACCATACCACAGCTTTTTTCAAGTGACTCCCTCATATTCAGCTACAGCTATTAGCATATTCAGAAAAACAAAATCTTCTCCCTTTGTCCCCCTGACCTGGGGATCATAATGATTTACCATTGTTGCTAGTCTTTGAGTACTTCTCCAATTTTTTAATTCCTTAATCCTGCAGAAGTCTATATATATATAGTTTTCAGTTGTTCTTTTGAAGAAAGTTATCTGCTTCTACCAGATCACTGAGAGTGGGGATGACAATTTTTAATGAACACATTTTTTTTTCAATAAGGAAATACCACAAGCATCATCAATGCAGTCAAGAATATATCAAAGTTTCCCCTAGCCACAATTATTATTCCACATTTTTCTAAAAGGAAAGGTAATACAATAATATAATAAGGAGAAATGTAATATAAAATATTGGAAAGAGAACATGTTCCTTACTTAGGATGATACATTTGTCTACTTGGCAAATTTAAAGAGTCAACCAAAAAACTCTCATATTAAGTAATGGCGTTCAGTAAACTGGGCTGAAATCAAAACTGAGCTGATTCACATGTATTAATAACTTTCTTGAATATTAGTCATGATTATTTAGATGATACCATGTGGAAAGGACATCTTCCATTAATGTAATCAAATTACAAAATATGTGGAAATAAACTCAAGGACAATGTGAAAGACCTATATAATAAAAACAAAACAAAACAGAACCAAAATGATTATTGAAGAAGTTCAAAGACCTAAAGAGAGAGAATATTCATGTTATCAAATAGAATGGTTCAATATGGTGAAGAATGCAAATTCTTTCCAAAGTTAATTATACACTTATTAAATTTCCAGGCAGATTCCTAGTATATTTCTATAACCTTCTGAAATTATGAAAATACTAATGTGGGAAAGAATTGTTTGAAACAGAAAATGCTGGTTTAATAAGATTAGTGAAAGGTAGGTTTTTTTAATGAGGTATCAAAAAATCTGCTAGAAATCAACTAAAATAATGGGATATTGTCCTAGAAATAGTCATTCAAAGGAAGAGTATCTAGAGATAGATACACAAATATTTGTATACCAAATATTAAAACACAGCACATTGAATTAAGGAAGTAGGATAGATTTTTCAATAAATGCATTGAAATAAAATTATTTGAAGACAACAGAAAGCCATTTGAACCAGAAAATCTTTACACACATGCATACACAAAAATATACATTTTCTATATTTATTTCTCTAAAACCTCCCATATACAAACATGCATATATGTATACAGAAAGCTTTAAACATATTTAAAAATATATAAATTAATTAAAATAAAATATTTGTGGTTTATCATATATTCTTAAAGCAGGAAAGCAGAAATAAAAAGGGATATGATTGACAATTAACCAACATTTAAATAAAAAGTGTACCCCTCTACACTACAAAATACTATCAAAGAAAAATTTTTCTTTTGCATTATAATATATAAAATCTCTTTAAAATAAATATAAAGATTTTTAACATGCCAATGAAATTACGTAAAGTATATGGAAAAGCAATTTGTTAAAGTACAAATGGCAAAATGCTTCACTATGAGGAAAATGAATACAAATTGTTTATTTAAAGTAAGATATAATTTTGCTTCCATAAGGCAAAGATTAAAAATATTGATAAAATCTATGTTTTGTAGAGCTGTGTGTAAGCACAACAAAAATTAAAATTAAAATATCTAAGAAGAAATCTATTTAAAAAATGAAAAAACATTTTATGAACTTTTCAAAACTTAAGAGCATTAAATTTATTTATTTACTGTGACAAGCTGAATCTAAAATGCATATGGAAAAGCAAAGGCTCAAGATCACCAAATCTTTTCAACAGAAGAATAATGTTGGGGGGTACTTGTCTTCTCAGACATGAAAAACATTATAAATATTGTTATAGAAATGAACATAGGGTTAAAACAGTTGATTAGATGACCAAAAGAGATAAAGATGTCTTAATTAAGACAAACAAATGTTAACTATTTACATAAAGACTGAGAAATCTGATGATATTAAAAAGCTCTTAATCATTACATAAAATTATAAAATGTAAATAGAAAAATGTCAAGCTGGGAAAAGATTTTTACAATAATATAAACAAAAAAGAATCATTACAAGGGTACCTAAAAATACCCAACAATTAAAAATAATCTAAAAAAAAAATCAACCCAGCAGAAAAATTGGCAAAAGATATAAAAACACATTTCATAGAAAAGGGAAAATAATTAATGTCCATTAAACATGAAAACACAGTAAACTTCAATAGCAATAAGGAATGCAAAATAAAGCCACAATGAAATCACATTTTTATGCACATTAGATTAACAAAACTGTAAAAAACTGACAAGTTTGGTAAGGATATAGAGTAACAGAACAATTACTACTTTAGTTGTGTAACTGATAATATAACTTTAGGAAAAAATTGCAATCATCTGTAAAAGTGAACATGTAAGCACCTTACTTAACACTAAATAATTTTTTCAGGGTTTCCAAAGTAGCTGTGTTTGCAATATCAAAGACTAAAAATATCCCATTGACCACTGATGTATAACAGATGCATAGCCTGTGATTTTTCATAATGGAATAATACACAGCAGTGGAAATGATTGGGCTAGAGTGACATGCAGTCACATGACTAATTCATAAAAAGGTAACACTGAGTGAAAAAAATAAGATGCAGAAAACCAACCATTACAAAATATAATTTTAATAAAGGCAAGGAATAAGAAAATCTAACAATATACTTTAATGACACAAGCATATGCAAATTATTTTAAATTTTTGATTCACAAAAAATTCAGGATTGGGATTACTTTTGAGGACAGGCAGAGGAATGGCATCTGAGGATGGACACAGGATGTTTTGGTGACATTGATAATATTCTAGGTAAAAGGGTACAAAATGTATGAATAAATTGTGTATATTATTCAATATGCATGAAAAGTAATAAAAATATATAAAAGTAAGAAAAGTTCTAAATTTTTTTCTTTAGTTGTAAAAGTAGACTTTTACTAAGTAGAGATGATATTACACTAAAAAATAATTCTTTCAACTTCATGGTTTTGGGATGTTCCAGGATACTGTGAAAAAGGTTTTGATTTTTTTTAATAAAGTTGAAAAACCAAAGTTTTTATCAAACAAATCATTACTATTTCCAGATGTAAAAACTATTTAAGTTTAATGCAAATTTAAGGGAACATAAAAATTTCTTTATTCATATTTTCAACATCATGTAGACACAAGTGAAAGCTCTCCCTATTCTTTTAAGGATACCAAAGATGCCTATAAGAACATGTAAGGAAAAACATAAAAATATGCTTAAACCATGGGTTTGTATGATATTCAAGCCCAAAGTAAATTATCTCTCCCCTAATGAAAATCTAGAAACTGTTTTCATCATCAACATCCCATCTAACACAGTATCATTTTCCAACCAAATATCCTCGAATGTACATGCACAGACACTGAGATGAGGAACGGAAGTAATCTTAATAAAAAATGCATAATTCCCTAAGGAAGCTGCTATGTTGATAGAACAAAGTTACAAAACAAACAAACAAAAACAACACTCAATTTCAGAAATTTGTCTCGTTAGCCAAATTGCTTTCTCAATTGGGATGACAAATTTTCAAAAGTAATTTGTTTTAATATTTTCAAAAGAAAAAAAGTGCTTTCTTATAAAACCTATTTCAATGAAAACAGAAAAGTAAAGTGATATTGTAAGCTGAGTTATATTTTTACTTAAAAGGACAAATGCCTATGCCTTTTGTTCAGCTACCAGAATTTCTCTATTAGATTGATTGTCACCTCAAAGGATACTTTATTCTACATTTTTGATTCCTTGGAATCAGTCAAGAGAAGTAACCTCAGAGAATCCATTGAATTGACTAAACCAACCATTGTGAGAATTTTCTGCCTATTTTTCTGTTTAGAATTAGCATCAAATGTGTTCAGTGTGGGTGACACATTCTTATTCTACCTAAAGTTAATTTTTTACACCAGAGTTTTCCCATAGCATTTTTCATCTCAGAATTTCTCAAGGTGTATATTAAAGGACTCAACATGGGAGTGATAATGTTAAAAACCACATTCATAGACTATCGGTGGGAAAGTTGAATATAGGTCTAACATACATGAAAATACAGGGGATAAAATAAAGGACAACCACCATTATGTGAGCGCTGCAGGTAGATAATGCTTTGTACCTCCATTGCTGACTGAGATTTTGGGGAGTTTATGATGACCCCATAGAAGATGAGTAGAAGGATGAAGATGACCATGCAGATTGCACCACCATTGGCAGCTACTGTGAGCCTATAAAGTACGTGTCTGTGCAGGCAAGTTCCAATAATGGGTACAGAATACAGATGAAGTGGTTGATGACATTGGAGCCACAGAAGGAGAGGCTGTAAACAAAAAGAAGTTGAGCCACAGAATGCACAAAACCTCCAACTCCAACCATCAACAGCAGCAAGATGCAGATTTTTCTATTCATGATGGTCAAATAATGCAGTGGCTTAAAGATGGCCATGTAGTCATCATAGGCCATTGACACCAGCAGGAAGACCTCCACACCACCAAATAAATGTTCTATTAAAAGCTGGCCCATACAAGCTGGGAAAGAAGTAGTCTTTTTGTCAGAGTAAGTCTGAAATCATTTTGGGGGAAATTGCAGTGGAATAAGAGGCATCCATGAATGAAAGATAGGCAAGGAAGAAGTACATGGGTGAGCTCAGTGAGGAGCTGGCAATAACAGTCACAACAATGAGCAGATTGTCAACCAGAGTCATGATGTAGATGAATAAAAACAGGACAAATAATCCTTTTGCCCCTCAGAGTTCTTGGTAAGGCCCAGAAGAACAAATTCTGTTACATTGTTACTGTTCCCCATTTAGCTTTCTCTAAGACCTGTTTCAGAGATGAGAGCTTGGGAGAACAGGATCTGTAATGAAATTGTGGACATGACTACAAATACATTCATTATGTCATTAAGCAAATCTCCACTGTATGTCCTACAATGGCTTACACAATAATAAACATTTCATAAATATTTATTGAACCCCTCTTCCAAAAAGCCCTATATAGTTTCCTTTGACAATTCTATTTCCACTCAGATGACTTGCTTGGACCTAAAAGTAAGAGGTTCCATCTCAAAGTCTTACTGGATTCTTCCATATAGAAAAGTAGTCAAAAGCCCCAAAGATGTCCATACATTTAATAATGACTTATTTAAAATATGCCAGCTCTTGGCACAGAAGTCAGCAATGATGAAGAAGGAAAAGTTTCCTGCTATTAAGAAAATTACTCACTTTTGTGGAGATAAACTCTAAACAAACAAATTGGCATAAAGTCAGTACTTTGAGTTGGTAGTATCTGTGGCGAATTCCTTTGCAATATGTATATATACCATCAAAAATAAGGCTTCTTCTGGAAATCTTGTTCAATGCTATGATATTCCACTGTTAACAGTCCAGTCCTTCATGTATCAAAGATCATTCAATTTTCATAAATTTACTAAATTTCAAGAAGCTGGACTTTGAAATGTACCAAATAACTACAAAATTATGTAGTAAATATCAAGACTTTCAGTAAATCATTCAGACTGAACTTAAATGACAATGACTCATAACTATCACCAACTAGTACATTAATAGCTAGTATTTTTTCAAAACACTTGGGGTGTTTATGTGGTAAGGGGGAACATAATAGGCAATGAAAAGTGAGAGGGGAAATGGAACAATTTTATTTACAAGTCTTCTTAGGCACTGAGAGTGCTCAAAACACAAGTTCAAAACTATATTTTTAAATGCAGTAGGGAAATGTTCAAGCTCAGTGTAAAAAGTCATGGGTTTCTGCCATTTTCTAAATTTAATTATAAGTCTGTGTTTTCATTGGAAAATAAAGAGATTGAATTAGACAATATCAGAATCTTTTCTAGTCCAACTGACTATATTATCAGTACAGCTCCAACTTATTCTGTTATTCTATTTCAAATTTTTTTCCTATATTTATAATCAGACAATAATTTCCAAGCTTACCACTGCTAGTCAGTGGCAAGTGAGATTTGATAATTACAGTGACTAAATAATGATTACAAGTTCCTCATTTCTTGCATACTTGTGTAAGACCCAAGACATCCCTGAAGAGAGAGCACTGACCAGTGATCAATAATGTGGACTCTGGAGTCACACTCCCTGTGTTGGAATCCCAACTTCACCACTAACTATGTGATCTTGGGTAAATTAATAGAACTCTCTGTACCTCAGTTTCATTTGTAAAATAGGAATACCAATCCTCTTAGAATTGTCTTATTACACACAAAGGACCAGAATACTGCCTGTTGTTTTTATTATTTTTCTTGAATGCTTCACTATGAATATTGAATCAGAACAAATCATCTGGATCTTTGTCAATTTGGTAAGAATTATAGACATGGTCCAGGATAAAAATAATTTATGCCTATAAATCAAGAACCCCTTTTCAGACATAGGATAAAATCGTATATCTTAAGTATTATCTATTTTATTGTATATGCATAGTAATATTTACCTGTGATGGGAGGTATGTTGACTAGAAGCAAGCAGAAGTATAGGAAAAAATTGATCCCAGACATCAGAAGTAGAGCTAAAAATCAGAAAATGAAAGAAAAGAAGCCTCAAATCTGGAAAAAGAGAAATTTTATTAAAGAAATGAATACCTATTTGTAATAAGAAAGTTCAGGTAATTAAGCAAGGCTATTATTATTATTTAAAAAAAACTTCTTCAGTAAAATTTCCTTTAGTGAGGAAAGGCTAAAAGCCCAACCACCTGAGGCTTCCTGGGCCTACCCAGGAGGCTTCTTTGGAAACCACAGCAAATAAACCAGAGCACATGCTAGAAAAGAAAAAATAATTCAAAAGGAAAAATATATATATACCACAGCCCCTAGGTCTGATAATTAAAGAAATATTTAAACAACAAAGAAAAGTGATTTTAAAAAACCAATACTTATTGTTGAGGAAAATCACAGTTACTAACCCTCAAAAATATACATGCTGATACTGTTCACGAAGATTTGGTGGTGATGGAGTACATGTGTAGAAAAATTTTGAGCTTTCTTTAGAAACCAGCCAAGACAAATATTCTATATGTCTCATTCACATATTTCTTCCAGTTGATTCACGAATTCCACCACTGTTGATGCTTCAGACCAAAAAATACACTCCTGTTGAATAACGTAAGGGGACAAAATAGGCTATACACATTTTTTAAAATAATTTTTTACTCCTTACTTTCTGCATGATCTAGTGCCCCTACTCTTATTAATCATCAATGTTACATTTCAACAGAATAAATCTTCTATTCATCAGTTAAATTAATTACTTGTAAAAAATCTGAATGTAAATGATCTTCTATAGTTTCAATTTTCAAAATGTTCATACTATAAAAACTGATAGTTTTACTAAGTTTTCAACTTAAACCACTTACTTAATACTTCTCTAGAAAAAAATAATGTAAGTTTCTTAAGAACATGGCTTTTAAAATAAAATAAATTGAAATCCCATAGTAATAAAAAATACCCTCTATAGTAAAATACAATTACACTTTAATAAATCTCTCTGACAGTAGGCAAGATACTTCCCTGTTCACTAGTTTCTTTATGTATATATACTGTGATAATTTTAAAAGATTTACAGATAAAAGTCCATATCCAGCTTCCACATCACAATAGGAAGTTGCTCCTTTGCACCCTAACACACTTTATATTATATATACTTTAAAATTCCCTAATTCAACTATATCTAGAATAATTATTAATATTTACCAATAGATCATGATATCTATAAAATCCCATGAACCAAGGTTATAATTCCATTGGCTTATTTGTAATGCATAACATGTTTCTTTTGTTGTTTGGCAAAATGAACAAATGAAACATCATTCAGGCTGTAATGTTAAAACCAAATAGACTTAAATATATCCATGTTGATTTCTGTGCTTTACTAACTTAATTTTCCCAATTCTGACTTCTTCTAATGAAAATATATGTAAGATATTGTTTATATATCAATATATCACATAAATTTTCAATGGATATCCTTCACTAGTTTTTTTCAAGATCTCACCTCTTGAGTTCTGTCCTTCATCCTGAGAAGCAGTTCTTCTTTCTCTGAGGGTAATTGCAGATAACTCCTATATCAATCTATTTGTGACCATAAAACACATGACAATCTTTGGTTTATCAGTGGATCTAGAAATAGTTCCAATTGACTCTATTTTCCATTTCTCCACGAAGACTTCCCACCATCTCAGTCTTTCACATGAGTGTGAGGTATAGAAATATCCAGAGTGAATGCCTAGAATATAAAGATACTAAATAAAAGATCAATATTTGTTGTGTAAAGATAGCTGAACATTCTCATCTGCTGGGAATATGTGTTCAAAGGAAAACAAAGAAGATATGTTTGCATGACAATGTGAAAACTGGCCTAATTAGTATATATTAACCTGGCCAAGTTCATTGTTTGGTGACACAGCAAATTTAAAAACACTGGCTTTACCTATTAAATTTGCCCCTTCTCAGTTAATTTTGATGAAGTAACAAAAAAGTACTTTACTTGCAAATTTAGGATAACATTCATGGCCCTGGCCATGGTGATTTTACTCAACAAGACAAATGCTGGAATTTAACTTTCTGTAAATGCCAATACTAGTGCTTTCTTGCAGATAAGAGTAGAACTCTTTTGCCATTCAGTCATTCAAACAGCATATCCCTATCGCTGCCTCTTTTCTAAGTAAAAGCCCAATACTCTATCTCCCCAATTTCCCAGGAAATCAACACTTTCCACAAATTCCTACAAGCAATGAGAGGTATACATAACAGAGAAAATACAACAAGAAAACATCTAGAATAATAGACAACAATTGGAGACAAAATCAAACCTGTGCAGAAATTTGAGTTGTCAGAAATCACTTGGGTCATTCTATAGATTAGTTTATTAGAATATTTGGAACAAATACAAATGGAGTAAACTCTCCAAGACAGTTTTCTCCCCTACAACAATCCTTAGAAATAAAAGACTTAGGTCTTGCCAAGAAAATTAGCAGAGAACAAAGTGTTATTAAAAAACAACAACTTTGTAATGTGAAAAGAAAATCTTAAAATGAAGTAAGCATCATATAAGGAAATCTATTAAGTAATGAAAATAATATTTCATCCAAATGAAGTGAGAATCAAGCTGAGATTCCCTTATCCTACCACATCATCATATGACAGCCTTATACTAGCTGTTACAGACAGAGAGACAGAGAGCAAAGGGACTTGGAATAATACTGAAATTGATGTGCTGCTTCAGTTTCCTAGGTCACTCAAAGCAATACCATGAAATGGGCTTAGTTGAAACAATGTGAATTTATTTGCTTATGATTAAAGTCTGGGATAAATGTCCAAATAAAGACATCATCAAAGTGATGCTTTCTTTCTGAAGACCAGCTACTGGAGAGCCCTGGCTCCTCAGTGCTTGCCGATCTCTCCCTTCTCTTCTAGGTTTTCTTGCTTTCGGCTTCTTGCTTCTACGGCTTTATCTCTCTCTCTCTCTCTCTCTCTCTCTCTCTCTCTCTCTCTCTCTCTCTCTCTCTCTCTCTCTCTCTCTCTCTCT